>JAAGNO010001840.1:89993-103217 GCA_033439905.1 Ceryle rudis
ACGCTGTGTTATAGTGGGTTATGAGTTTTCCTTGATTTTATTTTGAATTCTTACGCGTGGATGCCTTCCCAGAACTTACTCAAACTGGTTTTCAGTGAACCTGAAGTGTGAATTTACTCTCAGTAGTGACTAAAAGAGTCTTAATAAGGGAAGGGTGTGGGGGGGTGGTTTATTGTCCGTATAATGCCTAACAAGCTGATGGATGCCACATATTTGCCAGTCATACATTTATCTCCTTTCTTTGCTAGCTATTTAAGAAGAGTCTCTGAAAGAGACTCCAAAGTTTTACTAACAAAGCTTAGGTTCTTTTTTATTTCTCAAAACTTGTGGGTGTATTGAAAGAGTTGTTACAGTAATCTAACTACAGGTGGTAAGAAAAATACAGAGTTGTAGATTAGATTAAATAGTATTTTGTGTTTTGTATTTCAACTTAAACTCATTGCGGTAATCTCTGTATGTTCATAGATTAACATTTGTTGAACAAACAGTTATGAATCATTGGCTCTGACACCAAGTTTAATAGAGCTGGACTGGCACCAACAACCATGACCTACACTGCTTTTTAAAACAAACTTTCATTCTTCCAGTAGATCCTTGCTAGTTTTTCCTCTAAGTTTCAACCAATGTCAGGATGAATTAGTTAATAAGTGATAGTCTGAATCTCATGTAGGCTTCAAAACTGAGACAAAAGTAAACTGGCTCAGGTACAGCTGTGTGTTGAGCTGCAATAGCTACACTGCTGGTCATACTCTAGATAATCATCTGAGACATAGCACAGGTATCTCACATAGCAGTCAGCTATGCAAGTGGGCTCTGTAAAAATCTGGTAAACTACTGAAAGAGTAGTTGTCAGGAAATAATCTTTTAAAATAATGTCTTAGTGTGCCAAATTCAGGTAATGAATACATGGTTTCATTTCTTGTAACTTCATGGTTCAACAATGAAAGATTGTTACATTGTTTGTTGTATAAATTCTTATATGTTTTAAGTGAAAGAATCATAGAATTGTTTAGGTTGGAAAAGACCTCTAAGATCATCAAGCCCAACCACTAACCTAACACTGCCAAGTTCACCACTAATCCATATCCCTCAGCAGCACATCTACACATCTTTTAAATTTTTCCAGCAGTGGTGACTTCACCACTTCCCTGGGCAGTGTGTCCCAGTGCTTTACAAGCTTTTCTGTGAAACATTTTTTCCTGGTATCCACTCTAAATCTCTCCTGGTGTAACATGAGGCCATTTCCTCTTGTACTATCACTTCTTATGTCAGAAAAGAGACTGACACCCACCTCGCTGTGACCTCCTTTTGGGTAGTTGCAGAGAGCAATAAGGTCTCCCCTCAGCCTCGTTCCTCCAGGCTGAACAACCCCAGTTCCCTCACCTGATCTTCCTAAGACTTGTGCTCTTGACCCTTCACCAGCTTTGTTACCCTTCTTTGGACACACTCCAGCACCTCAGTGTCCTTCTTGTACTGAGGGGCTCAAAACTGAACCCAGTATTTGAGGTGCGTCCTCAGCAGTGCTGAGTACAGAGGGATAATCACTTCCCTAGTCCTGCTGGCCACACTATTTCTGATACAAGCCAGGATGCTGTTGGCCTTCTTGGCCACCCAGGCACATTGCCAGCTCATAATCAGCCAGCTGCCAGCCACCACCTTTCCCTTATCCAGTAAGCAGGTCACCTTCTCATAGGAGGAGATCAGATTGGCCGAGCAGGACCTGCCTCTCATAAACACATGCTGACTGGGCCTGATCACCTAGTTACCCTGTACATACCATGTGATGGCACTCAAGATGATCTGCTTCATAACCTTCTGCAGTACAGAGGTCAAACGACAAGCCTGTAGTTTTGTGGAGTCCCATTCCTGATGTTCTTGTAGATGGGTGTCACATTTGCTAGCCTCCAGTCAACTGGGACATGCTTGGTTAGCCAGGACTGCTGGTAAATGATGGTTTGGTGAGCACTTCTGACAGCTCCCTCAGTACCTAGTACCTTTGGGTGGATTCCATCCTGCCCCATAGAACTGTTTGTGTCCAAGTGGTGAAGCAGGTCACTGATCATTTCCCCTTGGATGGTGAGGGCTTCATTCTGCTCCCCATCCCTGTCTTCCAGCTCAGAGGGCTGGGTAACCAGAAAACAACTGGTCTTACTATTAAATACTGAGGCTGAGAAGGCATTCAGTATCTCAGCCTTTTTGTCATCCTTGGTCACTGTATTTGCCCAATATAGGATGGAGATTCTCCTTAGCCCTCCTTTTGTTAATATATCTGTAGAAACATTTGCAATGTCTTTTATGGCAGTAAACGTTCTTATGACAGATTAAGTTCTAGTTGAGCTTTGACCCTTTTAGTTTTCTCCCTGCACAACTTCATGATGTCTTTGCAGTCCTCCTGAATTACCTCCCCCTTCTTCCAAAAGTAACAAACTGTCTTTTTGGTGTTTGTTTGTGAAGTTCTTGCATGTTCTCTGTGTTAGTGACATTATTACGGCACTGTTCTCAACAGTTCTGATTTGCAAAGGTAGGCACAAAGATGTATTTGCAAATACCATCCAGTTGCTTCTACCAATGTTTCTTACATTGCACAGTAGTATTCTGTTATCCAGGCATTCTAGACAGACATGGAAGTTTTGTTTCCACCTCTGTTTATGTATGCAGTGTTTCGAGATGGCTAGTTCTCATTAGCTATTGCAAACCTCCCTGAAGACCATTGGAATTCATATGTTACTGACACTGTCTTGTTCTATATACCTTGTTTTGAACATATCCCTTACACTTTGAGGAACATTTCAAAGTTTGATAGGAGGTGAATAGCCACCACCTAATATACAGTTTACAGATCAGGAAAGTATCTTCATTAGGGTTCTTTCTGTGACTTCCTGAGCTCTTGTCACCAGAGAGCCTCCATTAAGGAAAAAAACCTAAAGATATCTACAGAAGACTTTCATTTCAAAGCACGAGAAACATGAGTTAAATATTGCAAAGGAAAGCCAAAGAATCATGGTATTCCTTTTATATGCACTATCTCTCTGATGACATTCATGGTATGTAATTCATGGATGACATTCATGGTAAGATTAAACTGAATGAAAGATGAATTGGAGAAGTCTGGGTGTTGGTCCTGGACGAATAAAATCCAGCTGAACTTAATGAGTCTTTTTGGAGAGAGGGAGATTGGAGGCCCTATACTTTAACATGACAGAATGAAAGACTTAATAGTGTTCATGAGAGAGGAGTTCATCTGTCTACAGAAAGAGTGGGACAGGGCTGACCAAGTAAAACTATTCCATCTCAGCTGACAGAACTCGTCATGAAGTAGAAATTCTGTTTGATAAACTACTAAAAAGGAACCGTAGAATGAGATGAAGTGACTAAGCACTGGCACAGGCTACCCAAAGAGGTTGTGGAGTCTCCTTCCCTGGAGATATTTGGAAGTCATCAGGATGTGGTCCTGGCTAATCAGCTCTAGGTGGCTCTACTTGAGCATGAGATTGGGACCAGGTGACCTCCAGAGGTCCTTTCCAATCTCAGCCATTCTGTGAATCACCAATGCAGATATATGGCATTGTGGGTAGACTGTAAGGTGAGCTGTCTGTGGTTCATGTTAATTTTTATAAACCATATACAGGTTTGATTAACTGGCATTTTCCAGTGAAACTGTGTTTCCTTAGAAACCTTCCAACCAGATTTGCTTATGAGCTAAGATTTGAGGAAATCTTGACATGACGTGCTGTGAAAATTGTTTCTTTGGCTATTCTAAAGATGTTGTGTGGACTGCTGACATCTTGGACGTTTGCAAGCCAGGGATACAGATATAAGATAGAGAGACACACACAGGCAAGATGTAGTAAATCTGACAAGTACCTGCTAGGAAACTCTATCACAAACAAAGTTTTATCAGAAACAATTCTGACATCCATGATTTTGAGAAAAAAGTTTCAGCATTTCACAGACTCCTTTAATTTCATATAATGAAAACACTGCCAATTCCCAACACTATGTGTTTACTGCTAAGTGCCTTTGATGCACTGGAAGCCTTTCCTCAGTACCTTTTCTCTCCAGAAATAACCTTTCAAATTTAGACATATATTACTACTAAAGTAATTGTGTCTTGTTCCACATCTCTCCTATAAGTTTATAGAAAGGTTCTTCTCATGTTTTTGAGTATACTAAAACAACTAGAACTTTTCTTCTGTGTTGGAAAATGAGAGAGCACAGTATCGTTCTTTGGATAACGTGTAACCAAGTGAAGCAACAGCTGGATGAAGTGGAAAGCTACGGCTTCCTGTTTCATGGAAAGAATTTAAATCTGAATTTGTAAAATATAGTGCCGTATTGGACAAGCTCATAGGAATGAAAGTCAAATACAAGCCAAAATACATACTCTTTCCATATATTTCTGGAACAATATCCTGATTTTACAATGTTCTTATAGGAAATTATTTCCTTCAATCCAAGATGACCCTTATGCATATGATTCACTGCTAGAGGAAGCCTGCCAAAGGTCACTTCAGGTTAAAAAAATAGGGAACACAATTCTTGCTACAATTGCAGATTGCGGAAACAGAAAAAGAGTCTTAACAGCAGCCAGGAACAGAGAGACATAATCTTGGAAGAAAACAGTATTCCATAATTCTCCTAAATTTTGGTCCAGTCATACTATGCTGCAAAAACCATTACAACAGCAATGAGAACCTTCCAAATATAGATAATTGTCATTGCATGTTCTGTCCTACAAAATATACTATAAAATATATTATTAATTTATTTGAGTTTAGCTGACTTAAAAGAGGAAAATAATAAACAAGTTTCAAAGAAAAAAGATATCCAAAGTAAAAACTGATTTTCATGCAAATTCTTACAATTTTTGCAATTCTTGTAGATTAGTTTTTTCTTTTGGTTGCACATAGTCTGAATATCTAGTTTGAGATATTAACATAAATGCATATCTAGGTCTATAAGATGCAAGGATCCAAGTGTATATGAATAAGTCAGCAGGAATCATCATATAATAATAGATATCTAGGAATAGAGATAATTTTAGGAAGTAACCTTTTGGTTGATAGCTCAGTCACTTCACAGATCTGCTCATTTAGAACAAATAAATAAATAGTTTTCTCCCATCTTTTCTTTAGTTTTTGAGACTACTTTACAGATGTGGAAAATAGGACAGGTGTGAATATAATCTGTTGTGAATCTAAAGGGCATACATAAACACAACAATAGAATTATCATGAATATGATATACATATGATATACACATTTCAGGTTTAAAAAATAAAAGGTATGCTTTTTTTTTTTTAAACTTCAGTAGCAGTGAGAATTATTCATTCCTAATGCAAGACTCATTCTCATGAAAGCAACTAAATAATCTAAAATAAGAGGCCCTCTCCCCAAAACAGAGTATGTAGCAGAAAACCCTATGTGATATCATAGAATTATAGAATGGTAGACCTCTAGAGATCATTGAGTCCAACCCCCCTGCCAAAGCAGGATCACCTAGAGACTCCACAACCTCTCTGGGCAGCCTGTCCTAGTGCTCTGTAACCCTCACAGTAAAGAAGTTTCTCCTCATGTTGAGGTGGAACCATCTATGCTCAAGTTTATACCCGTTATTCCTTGTCCTATTACTGGGCACTACAGAAAAGAGATTGGCTCCTTCCATTTGACACCCACCCCTCAGATATTTATAGACATTAATAAGATCCCTTCTCAGTCTTCTCCTCTCAAGACTAAACAGCCCCAGTTCTCTCAGTCTTTCTTCAGAGAGGAGATGCTTAAGTCCCTTAACCATCCTCATAGCTCTACATTGGAGTCCCTCCATTAGATCCTTGTCTCTCTTAGACTGGGGGGCCCAAAACTGGATACAGTATTCCAAGGTGTGGTCTCACTAGGCAGAGTAGAGGGGGAGGAGAACCTCCCTAGACCTTCTGGACAGTTTTCTTAATGCAAACCAGAATGCCATTGTTCTTCCTTGCCACAAGGGCACATTGCTGTCCCATGGATAACTTACTATCCACTAGGACTCCAATGTCTTTCTCCGTGGTGCTGCTTTCCAGCAGAATGACCCCTAACCTGTACTGGTGCCTGGTGCTATTCCTCCCCAGGTGCAGGACTCTACATTTTTTCCTTATTGAACTTCATGAGGTTCACCTTCGCTGATATATGTGTATCAGACAGCTGGTAGAACCAACAAGTCAGTGTAGGAAAGGTACATGAAAATCTGTATACATTATTTATTTATATTCATAATTTATGTGTGTTGATGGTTTAAGATACAGAAGTCAGGTAGAGGCCTAGAATCATCAAACTTCATCTTGTTTGAAAAGCAGATTTATTTGGATTGATAGAAATTTACTACAAAACAATAAATGCTATATTTATGGTGAAAGAGTGGCTTCTTCTGATAATCAGCTGCAGACATAAATCTTTTGGCTGTAACTTCTTCTAAGTGATGTAACCTATAAAACCTTTTTTTTATCAGTGGACTAGTTTGTCAAAAATTTGAATTTTTTTTTTTTTTATTAATAAACCTTTTTCTTTCTTTTGAAATCCTGTCAACTTTCAGAAGGATAAATCACAGCCAGTTTATTTTCTCTGGACAATACTTTATGAAAATACTGAGATTTGTGTCTGCGTCTAGGATAAATGTTCTTATTTTTATGTAGAGATTATAAACTTAAATTTAATAAAGCATGATAGTTTCTGGGCAATTGAGAAAAATCATAATGATTTTAAATCAACATTGTGAATGATGTGAAGCAGCACTGTATTTACTTTACTCATAGGCACAAGCTGTGTTATTTTCTTCCTTGGCCTTTTTACCTGACTTTTCAAAACCAGATATATCTATTTTCTTTATGACCACCTTACGTTGTAACGTCTCACTGGACATAGTAAATGAAATTAATGTCCTACAGTGGACTGTTATATGTCTTATTTATCATTTGTTGAAGAGAAGCTGTACTCCTGGATTAGGCAATTTGGGATCTCCACATGAGACCAAGTTGTGGCTTGCAACATGTCCTGTAAACACTGACCTAGCAAAGTATTTGTACTCTGATAAACTTCAACCATGTGACTGATTTTAAGAATTCCACTAAGAAAATTTGTGTATTTTAATATAAGGCCACCTGGACCATGGTCATAAATCTAACTGGCTTCATAAATCAGTAAAATATTATGTTGTTGTACATACAGTTACATTTTTCATATAAATAGGATAAAGAAATTAAAACTTAATTTCTTGTAAATTCCATGCATACGCTATAACTCTGTTAGCTTGAACAAGCAGTGCATAACAGTGGTTCTTTAAGTAGATTCATGAGCAGACTAAAGTGGTTTGAGGTCTGGTGGTTTGAGTTGTAAAACCTTTTTTTTTCTTACTGAGACAACTGTAGTGTCGCTTGACATGGCACAATAAAAAAAAATGCTGTCAGTTTGTTTGTTGTAGCAAATTGCCACAGTTTGTATTGTGTCCATTTCTTTGACCTCAAAAACCTGTATTCGTTTCCTTCAAGGGGTACACTGCAACCACCACCAAGTATTTTGGGGTTTTCAGAAAACATTGCAGGTTAGGGGAAGGGTGCCTAAAACATAAAAGGTTTTGTTCCTCTATAATGTGATCATAACTACTTTCTGAAACTCACACTTCTTCGGGGGTTCTAGAATAGAATAGAATAAAATAATAATTATTTCAGTCATAAGGGACCTACAATGATCAGTCCGATTGCCTGACTGAGTCAGGGCTGACCAAAAGTTAAAACAAGGTATTAAGGGCATTGTCTAAATACCTCTGGTATGTTCCTAGCTCCTTAACTTTGAGCTTTTGAATTAGCAACTTTATCTATGTTTTGAGACACTTCAAATAATTTCATAATTTGGAATCTTCTACCTTTTAAGTGAGGTTCTTACCTTTTATCTTATCACTGCAATATAAAGCTAGATCCATGTCTGAGTAAATACATTTAATTAATAATGAGTTACTAAAGTTGAATAGAAATTCCCATGTATTTAAGAGACAGCAATAACAAGCTTAACTTTTTATTGTCCTTGGGTTTTGCACAAGCTGGATTAATCTGTAATTTAAATCATGACAGATGTTTTGAAATAGACTGCAGTAGCTGAGATCAAAATAAGTAGGACTTTTAATTTTGTATTCTTAAAGTGCTTCTCATTAGGTTACTTCCATTAGAATACATCTTCCCATTTTCAGAAATTATTTTCTTAATGCAGGAAAGTTGAGTGCAGCATGTGTAAGAAATTACCATCCTGACCACTTATGTCATGGGCTTGTGTAGTATGTTACTACAGTACAGAAAAATTGCATTATAAAAAATTATATTAATGTACTTTCTCCTAATGATAGTTTGATGGATCCAGATTTTATTAAAATCATTAAAGTGTCTTTGTGACCTATGACATTTTATGTTTAATCTCTAGAATTTGTTTTCATATGTAGGTTTCATAAACTTTCCTATAATTTATGTTGTATAATCAAGTTTTTATTACTTACATAGCATTTTAATTGCCTTACATAATTCCTGGTCACAGTTACTTAGAATAACTGATAAAGTGGATAAAGGAATATTGTTAATAATATTTGTATGAGTGAGATCAAAGTAGGACCTTTGTGTGCAAGTTGTATAAATAACTTATTAACATTGGAGAAAAAAATGTGCTTTAATTAAAAATACAGACCAACATTTTTCTAAATATGAGTGATCTTCGAACTACTCCCCAGACTAGATATTTCTGGATGTTTCATAGTGGATTTGATGTTGGTCTAGAAGAGGGTGTATAATTTAAAAGTGTGTCTATCTGTGTTGGGAACAGTGTTAATAGCTGGTATTGCTTTTCTCACGTTCACCTTCAGGCTATATTAGGGACACAGGAAATGTATTTTAAAGTTTTATCAAAATAATTACACTGTGAGCTAACTTCAAATTTTTCAGTCTCAGGAAGATAATCTGACAGAAAATGGCAGTTGATTTTAGAATTTCCATATCCCAACTTACACTATTAAATCATACACACATTTCTGATCATTGAAAGTCTGTGTGACATAGCTGAATCCAGTAAATTATTCAAGTATAATGAAAATATAATATACAATAAAGTTATGTTTAATAAAGTATTGTGAAATTCATTCTGAATGAGATAGAGGGAGAAGAAGTAAATGGAGATCAAACCTTTGTCTAATAGTGTGGCTCAGATTACTTCAATGGTTTTTTGCTGATTTACACCAGCTGAAATACTGGCCTGCTCACTCAGTTTTCAGAATCACAGTTGGTTAATTCAAACCATTTATTTCTCCTTGTTCACCCAATTTTATCTCTATTGTGCTTATACTATTATGAAATTTGGTGGATTTTTTTCAAATTCCAGTTTTCAATTTAGATTTCACACCAAATAAATGCAAAATCCACCATGGTGGGGAAAACTTTTATTATAAATACTATAAGGTTGGTTCATCATGGTGAAATTTACAATATGTCATAAGTGTTTATCTAAAATTTTTGTATTGTTTCAGGAACAATGAGCCAAAAGAACATATATGGGCTATCTCGTTAGAGATCATATAATTTTTATTATTTAGAATACATATATGACATTCTGTAATGTTCCAGTGGCTACAGGAGATGAGAAATCAGTTACAATATCGCAGAATGGAAATTATTAATTTTACTCAAAATGATAAGAAATAGTTTTCTGAACTCTGTGTGTATATATGTGTATTTACAGTAGATATTATTAACTGAATTTTTAAAAACCAGTGGAAGTTCTGCCATAGCCTTGAGTGATGCCAAAATTTCACCCCAGTGTCAAAGACTTATCAGACTGCCTGAAAATATATATCTATGCCAGAATGCAAACATTCGGTCCTTGGAGGTTTGAATGTTTTTAAAAGACTCATGGAGTTTGTTCAAGAATGATTAAGTGACTATGCTAAGTAAATGCTTTTTATTTATGGATGATGAGGTAATCTTCATACCCTCAGGCTAATGAAAGACAAGTTAAGAATGCCTAAAACAGCTATACACACAGTGTAAAGGGATTTGAGGGTCATTGGCATCTATTTGAACACTGTTCAGTAGCCCTGAAATACCAGTTTCCAGACCAAATGGTTCCATTAACCTTCTCATTCCCTAATATACAGTTTAGTTACCATATTGCTATCTTTTTTTACTCCTTCCTCTGATTACAACTGTGATGTTAGCCACATCACATTATTAAGCAACAAGTTTTTTTGTCATATTCTAGATTGATTTTATTGATGTTGGTAATATTTTTAAGTCACACGCTTACATAGTATCCTCTTGCTATTCAGTTTCTACTCTTAGGTATTGATTTAAAAAACCACTATAGGATTAATTGAAATAGTATCATTAATAACAGTTAATTGAACTGGTATAATTAATACACAGAAGTAGGAAAAGTGGTAGAGCAAAAGAAAAGGAGGTAAAGACAGAAAGGACGAGAGTGCTCAGATGGCAGCAAGTAGATGACTGCAAGGATACATTTACAGAGATGTAGGAAAAAAGACAATGAAAGAAGGAAAAAGGAAGGACTAAGAACCTGAAGAATGTGAAAAAAATCAGCTGAAAACACCTAGTGAAGACAAGCTCCAGTAGGAACAAATTATGTAGAATTGATGCAGTTTTGAAGATTTAAAAAAAAAAAAAAAAAAAAAAGAGAAAAGGGAAACAATATTTTGGACAGAACAAAATTTTGGAATTTGAATACATGAAGGGAACTGAAAAAAAAGTTAAGAAAAAGGCATTAAAATTTAAGGGTCTGTGATTCCACAGACATCAAATTATGGGTCAGTGTACTTAAAATTTATATGGAATAGAGAGTAGTAAATAAGGAAAACGTTTGTTGTTGTAGATTAATTCATTCAATGAAATAAAAGGGAAATAATAAGTCTACTGCAAAGAGTTTTGGTAAGCTTTGAAACTATGGAATGAAGAGCAGTGAAAAGGCAGAAGAAATACAATATAGTTGAATGTACATAAGTACATATTATAATAAATTGATAGCCACTGTCAGGAAAAAAATCTTGAAGGTATGAGAAAGAATTGTATGGAAACATCAGGTCAGAGCTCAGAAGCAATCCAGAAATATGATCAAAATAAGTATAGGGTAGATCATTCGCTATATATTCTGATACAAGATCAAGGAACACTGATGAAAGTATCGGGCAGCAAGGCACTTTTTCACAAATCATTTGGAATGCCAAAAGTTTGTGGAGGTTCAAAAAGCAAAGAGGCACATTAATAAAAGAATACATACTAACTAAGTAGTAAATCTGACCTATTATATTTGATACAGTTTCAGCTCTATGGTGAGGTCTGTTACTGGAGAACTTTAGTTAAACTGCTGCAAGAACTGAACTGTCACAGGGTCTGTTTGGACCCTGTGCCAAGGACCAATCAGTAGTTCTTTATTATACTTCCCTTATTTCCTTTTTCTTCTCAACCATTGTGAAATGACCACTCAGGACAGGAGGAAGTCAAATGCTTCTCTGACACCTCTGATGCTTGAACTTTGTAGTGTAAATGTGAGACAAAACCCCAAAGAGCTAAGCAGATTAGATATGTATTATCAGAATACTGTAAAAGTTTTATTTTACTCAATAAGAAGGTTCCTGAACAATTCCAGTTAATGAGTTATTGGCAAAGTTAGAGGCTGAGTGAAAGTCTTTTTCACCTCTTTATCTCATACGGCTTTTTAGTTGTTAAAGTTGTTACATGGATAACCTGGCATTTTTAATTTTTATGTACTTTGCCAGACTCCCAACAGTTCACTCTCACAGGCCATATGTGGCAGAACAATCCACAAGGCAGATAGTCCTGTGCCTAATTAGTGACTTTTACTCAAAACTGATTCATGATGGCAAGTAATATTGTGTCAGTCTCTATTACTGAAATAATACTCATCAACCTTCAGTCTGTTACTTAAACTGCTTAAGCAATACAAGTTAACTAAAGAGATCGTCTTTGTCTTGCAGTGCAAGCACAGCTGTCTATTGCCATGAATCATCTCTTAAACTGTTTGGGAACATGTTCATATTTTTCCCCTAAGAAAATGTCATTTTGGCAAAAATAAAACCTTTTTGGAAGAACATTTTCATTGGAAAAGTGAATCTTAGATTCAGACTGCAATTTCTAGCCAAACCTGTGGAAAAATAGACCCAGCTTACACTTCCTAATTGTCCATAAGTCTCCAATTGTTGTTAAATATGTTGTTAAAACACTGTGTTCCTGCATTATAATAAATACCACAAACATTGAGTTTGCCATTATTGGGGAATGTGTTTTCTGTTTTATCATGCTTTGTCATATTTTGTAAATAATCTTATTTATTGGCCCAAAGTAGTGCAGTAATATGAAGCAATAGCTAAGAGGTTCATTGATCAGCTAATTTAGGTGAAATTTAGTTTCAGATCCTCTCATGCCATTTTCCTGTATTCTGTTTCTGGAATATAGTGAGGATGATTCTTAGATATGTTTAGAAACAAAGTTTAATGTATCATTCATGGATTGAAATAGTTTGTCAAATTTCCAAACCCTTTGTGAACATAGCAGAATATTCCTGCTAACAGCAAATTAGGAACTAGAAGAACTGTGAAATACTCCTACTACTTCCTAGTAGTTGTGACTGATGATCTGAATCTCAAGGTATTTTTTCTCTGCTTTCTGACTTACTGACAAAAGCTCTTTAAGCAGAAAAAAATAGCATGTCTACATCCCACAGAATTATCACTGTGCATTCAATCTGCATTTCACAAACATTTGGGCATGCCATGCACATTGAAAATATTTATCAATAATCATCCAAGTACTTAGGAATGTAATAAAATACCCACAGATTGAACAGCTATATATTAACAGAATCAGAAAATTATGATTTAACTAAAGCTTGTTGGAAAGGGATTTTTATCTATTATTTTTATTAATGAGAACAAAATTTCAACTTTCAGTAGGAAGTAACAAAATCCAACCTTTCTTATGTAATTTCTGTTTAGTATTTCACAGGAAATGTAGTTGCCTTTTTTTTTCTCTCTCTAGTAAGATTATTTATCTTTTGATTTACTGTTTTTCTCTTGTAATTTCTAAAATTAATTGCCTGAGAGCTGTGCTTGGTACATAATGGAGAGTGGGAAATGAGGAAATTAAACTACATCTTTTATCGGTCAGTACAATAGCATGTGTACTCAAA
>JAAGNO010001841.1:0-26953 GCA_033439905.1 Ceryle rudis
CTCGACCCCCCTACCCCAGGCACTCGCAGCCCGCTCCCCACGGCGATGGTACTGGTCCCCCCCCCCGAGACGACCGCGAACCCTCACCCGACGGCGCTGCTCCGACCGCCCCTTCCCGCGGCGCGTCCCGCTCCCTTCCCCTCAGGCGCCCGCTCTGCCCTCACGCACAACCGTGACCGTTTCTGGCCCCTCGCGCGACGCCTCTTCCCGCTCCTTTCCCTTCACGCGGCCGCTTTCCCCTCACGCACGAGCGCGACCGTTGCTGCTCCCCCCACGCGACGCCCCTTCCCCAGCTCTTGTCCCGCACGTGGCCGCTCTCCCGCTGACGCGCGGCGCCGGCGGCACAGAAACTGACCCAGCCCCAGCCCCCGGCAGAGCCTCCTGAGGCTGCAGCCGGCGCTGCCCTCGCCGCCGGGAGAGTTTCACGGCCTTCCCGAAGAGGCGGGGGGGCTCCGCTCAGGGAATGTCCCTGTAGGATTTCCAGCGGTAGAATGGGTCACAGGGTCTAACAGAACTACGTGGTAGCGCTTCTTAGTGTCTGCAGCAGCACTGACCTCAGGCCTTGGAGTTTTCCACATTTGTTAAAAGAAAGACTTCTGAGGCCTATGAGTATCCGCCACAGTACTGATACTTCTTCCCAGTGTAATCCTACACATTCCAGTAACTTGGTCTGTCACTGGTGTTCTTCATCAGCACCTACATCTGCTGTAGCGCAGACTGCTGATAGTACAGACACCTTTAAGGGTCTCCGTCTCCTCTAGAATCTACTCACAGAATTACCATTGGCGATCACTGTCTGTATTAGGTACGCAGAAAACAACCTGCTGGTGCGTGGAGCTGGGGCTGCACCCACCCAGCGCACCCCTGGCACTGGCTTCCCTCTGAGACGGGCTGTACGAGGCAGCCCAGCACACATGCATCCTCCCAGAGGCACTGAGTGTAGATACACAGAGGTTTTAGTGGTGAGACTGTGCACAACCCTTCGGAAATAGAGAGTCTCCCTTTTAAAGCGTACTCAACACAGGTATCACCAGTACAAGACACTGGGCAAACACAAGCAAGGATAGGAAAAGTGAGTTGGTATCAGGGAGGAGACCAATCCAGTGTCACAGGGCCCTGGCAAAGAAAGGCTCTGCTTTTTAAAACAAGGTTTTATTACACGCACATGCAAGGGGAAGGCACTTGGTCTTCATTAACAGGAATCTCCACTTTTGTAATGTGCAGGTACACAAGTCCCCACCGCCTTGGGAAGAGGCACTGCAGTAACACACAGTGTTAGGTCCCACAAGATGTAGGCTGCATTTTGCAGATCATCAACGAGTGCAGGCGCTGCTAAAGCACCTGAAGACAACACACGACGCTCTACCGAAGAATTACACGCAAGCGTTGGTTTATTTCTTTCCGAAAGAGCAGCTGCATCTCTGCCACCTCCCGGCAGCTCAGTGCCCTGTCACAGGACTGAAAGGTCAGCCTGTAGCAGAGGCTCTTCCGTCCAGTCTCTGACTGCTGGAAACTGTCAATTAACTGGATAGATACGACCGTTTCACCTGACACCTGCCTAGCAATGGTGTGAAAAGCAACTTCATCCAATTGTTCCCCATCAGGAACCCAAAAACTGACGTCATGCACATAAGAAGGTGGATAGAGAGAAAAACTCTTGAATATCTTTAACTCTCCTCTAGGAAACTGACGGAGGAACCGAGAGTCTGGTGTCCAGAGCATTCGCCAGTCAGATATGCCACAGATCAGCATGGCAAGGAGGTCAAGATTCAACGAAACAAAGACAACAACCATCTCACTGCTTACTAGTTCATAACGAGCTGTCCTTATAACTCCCACACAGAAGTGCTTCTCACAGGAGCTGGAAGTTTCTGTCTCCATACAGATCAAGTACTGAAGTTTGCTAAACTGATATTCAAAAGCAGCAAATTCATTTAGCTTGAATGTTTCAAAGCTTGTTGCTTCCTGCAGATTGATACTCAGTTTAAAGCTGGAAACAGTCTGGTAAAGAGAATGTATGCTGCTTTGGATGTTATTCACCAACATCTGGATACAGCTGTTCTCCCTACCCCTGTTAACTGCACATAAAAAAACCATCTCGTGAAAAACAGGCATGGAGTAGGGAGCGATAAGGCACTTCCTGAAAACTGGACCAGAAAGAACATGCAGTGTCCCTGGAAGACAGGCTCCTCTCTGAACTACTGCCTGAGCATAAGGTAGAAGGGAAGGTCTCAGATAATGCTGTTCTGAAACGCAGCATCCCTCTTGTGCATTCACCCAGCCATTCTTATCTCTGTCCCTGCAAAAATCAACATGCCCATCAGACATTTCTTCAGGGCTTGGCGTCTCCTCTGGGCTCAGAATGATCCAAAAGATATTTGGGTGACAAACACCACTGAGGTGACCTTGCTGGAGCAGAGGAAGGCAGTAGTCAGTATTCTGTAACGGAAGAGCTTGGCTGAGCTCTGCAGTGAGCTTCTCCTTTATTGTCCGTACCGGATGATTCGAATTCAGTTCTAGGAAACCCCTGTGAAAAATAAAAGTGCGAATTACAGACACCACTAAAAAGACTTCCTTGAAATGTCTTTTCTGCGATCATAATTTGATTGTAGCAAGTTACCCCCCCAAAATTTCTATTTGTTCTGTAGTCTTATTTTTCATTAGGGCACAACCACAAGCCAGCAGGAAAGGAGACTTGAAGAAGAAAGGGAAGAGGAAATTCTGTAAAGGGGAAAGGAGGGAAAGTGAAGCAATTCCACTTTATCAAACACCCATACTGGTCACTCCCACAGAGAGCAGGAGTGTGTGCTATTGCCAAACAGAAACTAATGATAAAACTTACCTATTAATCTTATCCGCAAGTACTTGTGGTACTTGAAAAGAAACTTTTCGTCTTTCCAGTTCTATCTCACAGCTCATAGGTTTGAAACGTGGGAGCGGCGTGCTTCGTGTGAAAATGTGGTTTAAAGCACCCTCTACACAAAAAGATTTATCTTGACTCCTGACAATACACAAAAGCAGAGCAAAGGCATCAATTACTTCCCGTATTTAATGTTTCGCAAGCAAGCATTACACAGATAACTCTGTGTAACACAAACACACCTCTTGTTGAATCCCAGGTCTTGTTACACGGTGACAAAAATGCAGCACTACCATATTTCTGCTGAGCCGGTGATCCAGCACTGGAGCAAGTGGCACAGAAGGGCTGTGTGCAGTCTCCATCCCTGGAGGCTGAACGTGGTCCTGAGCAAGTTCCTCTAGCTGGCTGTGTTGAGCTGCAGGGTAGGACTAGATGATTGCTGGAGGACCCTGCCAGCATAACCATGCTGTGATTCTGTGATTGTCTGCTAAGCAGATACACCTACTGAGGTCCTCCTGCCATCTTTAGGCCAAAATTGACATTTGTTCTGAAATGGACCATCTTGACCTTCAAAATTCTAAGGGATTTTAATTTTTTGGAGGCCACTTTGTCAAGAAGCTTGCATTTTTATCTTGGCTATTCTACTTGGAGGTAAAAAAGAACTGTAGCTATTTTAGGGGAAATTAAAAGGAGTTCCTGTCTCCAGCAAACAAGATACTAAAAGAACCTACTAGTGCTAGGTGTTATAAGAGCATGAATATCAACTTCTCCGTTTTTTCACGATGGTTACCTGTAGCCTGTGCACTTATATCCATGGATAGTCTCTGCTTTAAAAGGATGAACATTACTCAAGATAAATCCAGCTCCTGCTGCCACAGCCACTATTTGCCAGCTGTTGTGCCATTCTCTCCTGGGTTGATCAGCAGGTGTCCCACCTTGTCCATTGCAGAGAGCCACATGGACCTCTCCCTCCTCTGTCAGCACTTCCGCTGAGCTGGAAGGAGAGTAAGGCAACAAGAAAAATCCTGCTAGCATACCCGGAAATTTTACAGTGCCAGAAAAACATCTGTAACACAGCTAGAAATCTGTATCACAGTAGTCAATTGGCACAGAACTAATTCTGGTTTGCTCACCTACGGAAAAAGCGTGCAAGAAGCTCCCTGTTCTTCACTACCCCAGCCTTTCTCCCGCAGTGAGGGAAATTGAAATAAATACAATCAAATTCTCTTTTTTCTGGTAAAAAGTAGTCCTTCAGCTTGGCGCAGTCCACAGAAAACATAACTTCAGCTCCTGCGGAATTAAATGAAAAACAAGACTCTTATATTTATCATTACATACAATTTTCAAGAAAGGTAGAAATTGATGTACTCTAGTCCATTTTCAGAGCAGCAGCTGCCAGGCGTCTTCCCGCTCAGATGCACTAGGTAACACAGAAAGCCTTGGCTCCCTTTGCTCTCTTGCAGCGAACCAGCTGCTTGTTCCAGCACCATTGCAGTCTGATTAGATTTTAGAGCATTTGATTTAGCCTCTCGGACAGTTCCAGTTCCTCGTGGCAGAAGTGATCTGAAATGCCTGGAGAGGCGGAGGGCTGTGAAGTGCCTGGCCAGGTCCGTCGGAGGCACCGCGGTGCCCGGTCCCCGGTGTAACGAAGGCACGCCGCTCTACAGCCTTGCTCCCAGCGTTACAAGAAAAGCGGTTCCTGCTACCGGCCCAGGACAGGCGACACCGCTTCTCTCCCCGGTCCCGCCTCTGGCCCGAGGTCCCCGCTACCGCCCTCGCTCTCCACCGGCCGGCCGAGCCCCGCCGGCGCCGACCCACCTCGCTCCCGTAGCCGCCGGATGTTCTCCCTGGCCCGCCCGGACACCTCCTCTTCGCTCTCGTAGCAAGTGGCCACGACGTGGGTCCCGGCGGCCCCGCACAGGGAGGCCGCGAAGGAGAAGTTGCCCTCGCCGAGCAGCAGGACGCGGCGCTCCGGCTCCATGTCGGCAGCCGGCCCGGGGGCCGCCGGCGCTCGCTCATGACGTCCGTGCCGGGCAGCGGGGCCGCGGCTGCGCTCCCCGCCTGCTGGTGGCGGCAGCTCGGCCGCTGAGCCCGCTGCGGAAGCGGCTGCTCCCCGCGGGCCACGCCGGTGCTTTGTCGGCAGCGGCCGCCCCGTCACGGACCCTCTGCGCAGGGCACAAAGCGCTGCCGGCGGCCCTGGCGAGGCCGGGAGCTGTAGCAGGGCGGGCGCTGCGCTCCCAGCACTGAGCGGAGCTCAGCGAGGCTTTGCTGCTCCCTGTTCCCTGCGCCCGCAGCTGGTGCGCAGGTCGA
This sequence comes from Ceryle rudis, assembly GCA_033439905.1. Classification (NCBI taxonomy): domain Eukaryota; kingdom Metazoa; phylum Chordata; class Aves; order Coraciiformes; family Cerylidae; genus Ceryle; species Ceryle rudis. The sequence goes on from JAAGNO010001841.1 coordinate 5,171, forward strand.
GGGCGGTGTTTCGGGACTCACACGAGTAACGACAGTGCAAGGTTTAAAGTTGGCAAAGGCGAGCTCCCACAGAGACTCGCCGCCTGCACTTCGTGAGGTCCGGTCCCGCTTCAGGGATTACGTTCCCCCGGCCTTAGGTAAATCACTTCTCTATTGAAAAAGGGCGGGTAAGTTACGCCGAGTGGTACTCGGTAACCTGAAGCTGAGACATGCAGTATCACAGTTTAGGAAAATACCATACCACACTACACCACACCCACCCCCCAAAAGAAAAAAAAAAAGTGCTTTTCAGCATCAAGAAGGAAGACAATTCTTCTCTGATGCCCTCTGTCACGTGGAAGTATAGATCTCCCTCCAGTCACCAGGGGAGTGGATGGGACAACATTTCATGTTACCTGCTGTTGAGATCCAAGCCAATCCCAGGGAGTTTTGACTTTATTGCCAGATCGTGTCCGAGATCTGGTTGTACAACTCCCTCCATGGCTCCTTATGGCTCCTTATTCACGGTGTGGCTGGAGGTGCACCACCAATGAAAACGATTCCTCAACAAAAACCCATATGGGGAACTGGAATAAAGAGCAACACGATATCCAGAGAATTGTGCAGCCCACGACAATTCCTTCCCAGATATCTCCCTCTGCTTTTCCTTACTGTGGATACAGCAAATCTCAGCTGAGATGATCACTGGTCACTTTGTCATGCACACATCTTTTCCATCCCCAGCTGTGCATACCGCAGAGGTGAGCCTCCCATGAGTAGCTTCCCTTCCTGCTCCTAGTCTTTTCTACTGTTTATTTAAAATGCAGAAGGGCAGCAGTCAGCACCATTTTTCTCCAATGAGTGCCCTACAGCAGTTCCACTATAGGAGTAAAGATGTGAGGAAAGCTTCTTTCTTTAAAGTCAGTCATACTCCTTTTGACAATGGCCCCAGTCCATCTCTCTGTTGCTGCTCAGGTGGTGAACCGAAAGTTATCACCCAGGCTTTGTAATCTTAGGTTAGACTGATTTGAAAGCAGTAGTGCAATTGCACATACTTTTGTCTTCCTGTAAGATATAAAAGTTTTGTTTTGGTTTTTTTTTACTTATATTTAGCCATGTTAAATGTGAGGGTTTGTAGTTTTTTTCAGTATGCTCACTACTTTGAAACTACATATTCTTCAGATGACAAGAAGGGAAAACATCAGAGAATAAAAAGCACATGCACAGAATGGAAACATCCATCTGTTGGCTCTGTAGTGTAGCTAAAGAGGAGCTTCTGAATGACATTTGTTTTTAGAGGTGACAGAATTGCTTTCTGTCATTTTTTTCATTGTTGAGTTGTGCTCCTGTGCCACCACAGAACAGGTATTTCGAGTCATTCAGGGAGTGGTATTTGCATTTCAAGTGTTCTTGTCTGGCTAACCTCATCACATTTATCCCCAATGAGCTTTCACTCAAAAATTCCCATTTCTTGCTCCTGAGTTTGAGCCTTACAAAACCCTGCTCTATGGAAAAAGATTCCCCTCACTTTCTGGATATATTCTTACTATTTTGCACTTACTTCCTCAAGGGTTTCTGTGCTTATTCTTTCAAGATTTGAATGAGAACCTCACTGATTTCCGGGCCACCACCCTGAGTTGGAACCTCTTTTGTTGAATCCAACTCAGTCTTGCTACTCTAGTAAACTACAGGCCTCCATATGGCATCATTTTTGCTTGTGTCCAATATTCCGAGAAGGAACAAAAAGGAAGCAGGAAAAGCAACAGAGATTGAGAGAACCTGCAGACTATGCCTTCAGAACAACAGGGGCCCTGTCTGCTGGCAGTGCTACAAGGGTATCCTGCAAGCACAAAAACTGTCACACATTAAAGACAGATGTATCATGGGGAAAACATTCTTCCTGCTTTCTAAGCTGTGTTGTTTGTAACATGCGTGTGTTTCTGGTTTTTGTTTTTGTGGGCAGAGGTGACTGCCTGCAAGTCACCACTCAACCCTGCACCTCGTCACTCGAGACCAACTAACACCTTAACTGGAAGAGCTTATTAGAACGAACTAACAGGAAACACGACCTTGGCAGTTGGGTGGGATCTGGGGTATTTGACAATGACCCCACATCACTGAGTGCTCATTTTATTTTTCTCACTTAAAGCTATGGAAGAAGGTTGTCCTCCAGTTCATTTGAGATTTTAAACCGATTCTTTCTAATACAGCTTTTGTCTTAGCAGACATAAGGAACAGAGAAAATAGGTCAGGTCATAATGGAGTCTGATGATCTGTGTGACACATCTGTGGCGTTCTCTCCTTTCTGGACGCGAATTTTGGAAATTCAATTCCATAATACAGACTTGCCTTTACACTCATAGCCCTTTGAAGAGAGGTGCTAAACAGTTGATGACACCTGAGAAGGACTTAGGAGTGGTTTGTACCACTCAGTAATAATATTAGCACAAATCAGATTAATACTGCCGACATCAGATCCTGTTCATTGTTTGAAGAGCACTGACAACATAGTTTCAAAGTGATGTGACTTACACCATGAGAGCAGGACGGTTTTCTCCTCTCTGGATATACCTGTGTGTACTGCAGCTATGCAGTTCTCATCTGCAACTGCTCTGAACTGGCTGCAGAACTTGGATGCTTCTCCATAACTTGAGTCATTCTAGAGATTTAAGATACCGTTGTCTTCCATTCAGTTGTTATTTAATACCCGCACTTCGAACGGGTTGTGACTGTCATGAAGTTGTTTTACCAGTTTAATCTCCACTGGAGAAGAGAAGCTTTTCTCTTGCTTGTGAAACTCTCTGAAATCCTCTGGCAGCATCGAAGGAAAAGGCTCATGCAATTAGGTGTTTGCAAAACATTGGAGTACACGAAGTGAAACTAGCAAAGTGATTCTGAACACCAAGACAAGCTGTCCTGGACACACCTGCCCCTCAGGCTGTAAGCAAGAACAATGTCAGGTATGTTTCCCTGCACAGCAACCTTACACAGCTTGCTTGACCCAACACTTCCCTCCTCCTCAGTGCTCAAAACAAAAAAATACAAACTGCTTATTCATGTTTTATTTGTTAGTAAACTTACTCAGCATAAATAATAAGAGTAGCCATTCAGTATAGCTGGCATCTGATGAAAAGTGCTCTTGAACGGCCCGCTGGGGTGACTTTAAAGAGCAGCCTACTTCCTTTGGGCTCCTGCAATGGCAGGCTTCTCTTCACGGGTGATAGGGATAGTGCGCTCAGGGACGTCACTCTGTTTCCTCGGTGCGCTCACAGTCAGGACACCATCCAAAGAGAGTGATGAGGTGATGGTCAGAGGGTCCACATCATCTGGAATCCTGTATTTCCTGTTGAACTCCCTGGCAATAAAGCCATGCTCATCCTTCAAAAGGAGAAGAGAAGGAACAGCCCCGATTAGAAATGTTCATGCAATTCCACTTAAACATGGGCCCTTTGCATAAAGTCTGAGACCAGGGAGCTCCAGCTCACAAAGGAAAACTTTTCAGAAAGTTAAAAGAGTTTTTATTATGAGACGCCCTGTCTAAAGAGCCAAGGCTGGCCATAGGGAGACACTGCCCTGCCTAGGCTGCGGGTGCCTACAGGCATGCTGCTGACGGGAGGAGCTCTTGTCCTGGCCAGACTGCCTTCATTGCACAGTGGTGTGCTGTCATTTCTGCGACGCAGCAGCTAGGCCTGCCGCAGTGCCAAGCACCCCTGCTCCTGAGGGTCTCCACAGCTCTAGTAATGCACAGCTTTCTACTGAGCTGATCTCTGCTATAGTGCTTGATTATTTTATTAACAAAAACAATTTGCAGAAGCTATGTCAGTATCTCAGGCTTCCATCAGCTAAAATACTGTATTTCCCGACTGACAGATCTGTGCTCCTAGAAGCTCTTAGAGCTGACAATTCCAGTGATATAGCTACTTTATCATGCGTATTCATTTCCTTCTGGCAAGGAGTCAGGGTGGGGGTGAGAGGGAAATGTGGACAGGTAAACCCTGATACATACAGCTTTGGACATGGCTTTTGACTTCTCTCTGCCCAGTTGTCACACAGGTCTCCAGAACCAGCAAGCCATGGGATGGCCGAAAGCAGAACACAACCTTTAAGGATTACAAACTGAAAGATGGGCCTTTTTCAGGAAGAGAATCTCATGGTAACAGAACAGGGCAATGCACTGATTCATTATGTGGTTTAATTATTACAGTTTGTTATTGGCTTATTGAGTGCCTCACTGCATTCCTGGCCTCTTCCCAGAAAGAAGCAGGCCCAGAAATGCCCATTTCAAAGATGGTTTTCCAGTTCAGTTCACAGTTCATGTAACATCAGCAATAAGTCTCCAATCTCCCCTCTGCTGCTGCCCAGTCTGGAATCAGCTGGGGGAGGGGGGGGTTGCACAGAGCATCGTCCATTAGGATTGCTTGATAAAAGACATTAGAAGCATTTGAGATGAGCACAGGAGAGGATTGTTTTTCAGCCTCTTTGTTTAACCATAGATGAGGAAGTTCGCACAGACTCTATCAGTTGCACAGTTAAACTAGAAGTACCTGTCGCTCCTCGTGTTTCCCATGAATTTCTATCATGTCCCCAAGCACCTTCACTTTTAGCTCCTCTGGGGAAAAATGCTTCACATCAAGATTTACAGAAAATTTGTCCTTCTCCAGTCGCATCTGCAAAACAAGGAAGCGATTTCAGAAAAGAGCACATGAGGGTTTCAGCTTAAAAAGGCTCTCAGAATACAGCAGTTCGAGACTCAAGCTGGTACCTACACGTGCACTGTCTGACCTTCATTCGATCCTGGCATTCTGATCTGGGTGGCTTTGTCTCTTGCTGGCCCATCACTACAGTATCTAAAATGTGAATGCCTTCTCTTGATCACATGCGTTAAATGTTTTCCTTGGGAGTGAGGAAGAGATTCTCCTAATCGGAATTTGTTCAGACCAGCTCTTTAGTTGGCATACAGGTTTCGCATTAAATTCTTTTTACAGAATGTCTGGAGATTTCCAGCTTCTGTGACTGGATTTTGTAAAGTCTTTCAAGCAAAAGAAACTCTGACTGATCAGTTGACTGCGGCTCATTGGCAGGCTTGCAGGCTTTCCCCTGCATCAGTACTCTTAACATAATGTGCCACTGGTGAGAGGGACCGCCTCACTGCTCACCTCTGGTATCTGAGCAACCAGACTTCTGCCGAAACTCTGAGTCACCTGCTGCTAATGTCACCTCCTTCCCTTCCATTTGGCACTTTACCGCCTCTAGCAAATACTGCTTTTTCCTGCTTCCTAGCTTGAATTTGCTTTTTCTGCCTCTCTGGGATATGTCTGTGGGACTTTGCTATATGAGCTGGCTGTCTCTGCCCTCCTGTTGCATTTGTGGTCGTGGAGCATGTGAGCCTCCTGGACATCTGCTTTGGGATGTGGAGGCAGCCTTGGTGCCAGCTCTAGGCTTACTGGTTTCCACAGTTTGGCCTGGGAGTCTAAGTGCTTCCTCCTCCTTAATATTTCTTCACGGAGATAGTCAGGCGTTGTTATCTGTGGTGCTTATTATGGCTGCTTCAGTGGACAAACAGACTCAGGTCACTAAATCAAGGGAAACATTATGCAAAGGTTAAAAAAATACTTTCCTCTCATTCTTTTGGCTTAGAAAAGCTCTACAAGTAAATTGTAAATAAGTTAACTGAATCACAGAAGAGGCAAGGTTATTTGAACTGCATGCCCCTTGGCTCAGCCCTGAAGCAAGAAGACGGCCCCTTTGTCATCCTTTGTGTCCTGTGTGTTACTTAAAGTGCTGCTCTTCTCAGCAGTGATTCTTTAAAATGGGTTCCTTTTTTCCTCAGCAACCATAAGCTCCCACACTGCCTGACATGAGGACCCTGCTACCCCTGCCCGCTACCCCTGTGCTGTTTGCTTCTCAGGAGCAAGTGGGATTGAAAGTTTTGCACAGCAGATAGGGAAATGAGTCTTCCTCCTTCCTTCCATCAGCTCCTACAGTCATTTGCCACGCATACTCAGGTCAGTTTGTCTCTATTCCCAGCACTATGGCAATACTTGCTCTCAGCCACGAATGAATAACAGAGCATGCCGAGGTTCTTGCCTAACGCAGAGGAGCAGAGGCACAAACGCAGCACCCTATTCCCCAGCCTTTTCCTAATAACCACCTACAAGCAGCTTCCAAGCTCTCAGCTCTCATGGGACTCCAGCTCCAGACCCATCAGGGTGTGCACACAGCAATAACAAAGAGCATTAAGAAGGGAAGATTACCTCAGAGAGTCCTGTCTCTAGCCAACTGGGCATCCGAAGAATGGGGGATCTCATCAGGAAGGGACTGAGGCTGGGGGAAGCAGGGAGCAGCTCTGACTCCTGCAGGTGCTCTCCGAAAATCTGGTCAAAGATACGACTCGGTGCCAACCAAGATAACAGGGGTCTGCGGATCAGGGGGTTATGAATGGTGATATCCATTGGAGCGCGCTGGAGGAGCCTGGCAAACAACTGTGCTGCAGTGCTGTGCCAGGAGCGCGGCACAGCTTTATACCCGTGCAGCTGGCCTGGCCTTCCCCCCCCTCCGAGGCCTCTTGAACAGTGGTGTCAGGGATTTTATTGTCCCACTCCTGGGCCGGTCCCTTCAGCGGTGCCCAGTAGCTGTCTGGGGAATTTGAACACGCTGCTGAGGAGGAGGGGGAAGGGGACAAGAAGAAAAGGAGCCTAATGGGGCAGCAAGAAGCCAAACTGCCCAGCCACCCGCCCTGCTCCCCACGTGCTGTTTATCTGCAGAGGCCCAGGCAGGCTTGGCGGATGTTCCCAGCTGCTTTGGATGCCAGCAGGATCAATGCAGCTCCTATCTTTGGCTCGGAGGGAAAATGACAAGGGGCCGTTGTTCCCACTGCCAGCACCAAAATCTTCAGCTCCACACATCACCCACCTAAAGTCTGGGGAAGAGCTCTGCCTCTCCTTAAAGCAAAGAAAGCTCCGGGCCTGCCTTAGTCAGTGGGTAGGAAAGATCCCAGGAGGTCTTTGCCGAGATACCCATAGCCCTGTGGCTCTCTGCGTCCAGCAAACCCCCTGCCTTAGCGCATGCCCCTCGGTGCATGGCTGCGAATGAAGGATGGCTTCCTCCACAGTGCTTCAGTCCAACACCTCTTGTCTTTTGCCGACTACAGGAACCGCTCTGCTGGAGAGAGCTGAAGAGCCTGACACTCTGTGACCTCAGAGTGTTCCAGAGGGCTATGAGCAGAGAGAAGCCAGGCATGCCGACAGCCTCCATTGTGCCGCACTGCAACACGCCTTCTCAGGGATGCAAGCTACCCCTGTCTGCCTGTGCCCCTGCAGTGAGCTGCTTTCCTATAATTATGCTCTTAATATATATATCTTAATTCACTCATTTAATTCCTGCCTCTCCTGTAAGCCTAAATCATGAGAATGGGTTCAGCCTAGGAACTGTCCTTAGTGTCTGCCTCCGAGAGCTCGCAACTTAGACAAAATTGCTGGCTCAGAGGCACATCATTCTTACTGCTAATATGACCAGTCCTTTGCAAAAGAGTCTGACCCTCTTCCTCTCAGCTTGCCTGCAAGAATAGGGAGCAGAATTTTCTCTGTGCGAGAGCTCAGGCCATAAATACCTTCTCCAATTGCCCATGACATCAACAGCAGTGCACCTGCTCTCATACTGCAGGAACATGGACTCAAGAAATCTCTGGTTTCAGGGTACAAAGAGCTTAACTGGGCTTGCCTTTAGGAGCACCACAGGCAGCAGAGCCTGACGTCTGTCCTGCTTTCTGCTGCTTCAGCCTCCCTCAGCTCACCTCTGTGCATCCCTGCTGTGCTTGGCTGACCATTTGCCTCCTGCACTCCCTGCTCGAGGAGGGGATCCCAGAGGCTGTGAGGAAGTACGGGATTTTCCTGAGGTGGCCCTGACTGCTGGCAGTGCCTGCACTCCCTACTGGAATGCAGTGAGAAGCTTCCCTCGTCACCCTGGCGAGGCATCCTGGGGCCTGTGCGCGTGGCTATTTTGGTCCATCTTTTTATCACACACTCCTCCCTGTGGAATTCACCCAATTAAAACCTTGCGATCTGCAGCCTTCACTCTCAGAGGCAGTGAGTGCTTGCAAGGTCCCTTTCCCAGACACGCCATGGCTGCACGGACCGTCCCCCATGCCTACCCCATGAGTCCGGAGTACGAGTTTGCCAATCCTAGCAAGATCTATGACCAGAACTTTGGAGAAGGTAAGAAAGGAGATGGGATCCCACTGGCACTTCTCTCTCCTCTGGAGCAGGAGGGCTGGTGGAGTCCCCCCGGGGACATTGAGCTCCAGAGCAGGCTAGGGAAGATGAAGCCAGGCAATTTTGAGCATAAGAACCCAGGTCAAATCAGGGGGGGGATATGTAAGGAATAGCCAGGGTCACTCTCTTCAGGTCCACTTCCTCCATCCATGCCTACTGCTGTCTCTCTTGTCCCTCCCTCATGCCCGCAATGGTCTGGCATTCATGCATATGCTGTGCAAACATGGAGCAAAATGCTCTGGGCAGGGGGAGATTTTGCAGCCGGAGGCTGTGGAGAAAAGCTGAGCTGGGGTGTTCAGCACAAAGCCGGGCAGTGACTGGTGGAGGGGAAGGAATGTGGGCAGCAGCAGAACCATTCAGCACCAGCACAACAGCGTGAAAAGGCAAAAAGCTCCAAGGAAAGCCCCCTGGACAATGGCACACAAAAGGCCTTTAGTTCTTCAGGGCAGTTTCTTCACCATCAGCATTTTCCATGCCCATCCCTGGCTGTGGGCTCTGCACTGCCGAGCACCCAATGCACCTACCAGTTCCTCTCTGTCCATCCGGTAGACATGTGAAAGCTGGATGCCAGCCCTCGCCTTGCTGGCAGCTGCTGGCTGTGTGGTGGGAGGCAGTGGCTGGCAGGCATCTGGCTCTGTGTGTGTTTTAGACACACAAAGGTAGGAACCGCAAGAGACTCCATCCATATCTTGCCGATGTGGTGGCAAAAGCAAGGTGTTTGCCACATCGCAGATTCATCCTGTCACCCTCCCCTACCTGTTGCAAACCATCCTTTTCCATCACTTTCCCCTGGGAACCCTGCAATCCTCACCAAGTCTCATTTTCAGGTGTGTCCCCATGTGAGATCTTAGCTCCTGCCCTGTACCACGGCTACTACATCAGGCCTCGGATCAATAAGCAGCTGGATCGAGGCACCTCTGAGATCAACCTCAATGAGCACAAATTTCAGGTGTTCCTGGATGTCTGTCACTTCCTGCCAGATGAGCTTACTGTCCGCACCGTAGACAACCTGCTGGAGGTGATGGGACAGCACCCACAGAAGGCTGACCGCCATGGTTTCATCTCTCGAGAGTTCACCAGGACCTACATCCTCCCACTGGATGTTGACCCCTTGCTGGTGAGAGCCACCTTGTCCCATGATGGCATCTTAAGCATTGTGGCTCCCCGAACAGGGAAGGAGATGAAGGCCAGAGTCAACGAGGTGAAGATAATCCAACAGGAAAAACCACTGGGGAAAGAAGAACAGTCTGAGGAAGGAAAGGGGAAGGAAGAGTCCTAAAGACACCAGAATCTGGGCTTGCAAGGGGGGGGACAGGTATGGGGAATCCACGGTGCCCTATTTCTCACCATCAGCATTTCGCAGGGCTGTGAGGCAGCCATATATATGCCAGACTTCTGCTTCTTAAGGCTGATGGCTGGAAAAAGGGACTTGGAAATGAAAAAAAGAGGGGGACTGAAGTGTTAGCATGAGGGACTGGAATGCAAGTTTTCTCCCAGGTCAAGTGTTCGTTAGAGCACCATACAGGGTGCTCTTCCCTTACTCCAAATGGCAAAGGTCGCTCCTACCCTAAACTGTGAGGCTGCGTCACAGTGGACTGTTAAACAGCTGCTGTGCTCTAGCCCAGAAGGGGAGAGATGGGAAGAGGGAAGAGTTGATCCCAGTTTCTCACCTCTGAGCTGGTGGCTGACCTTGGAAGGTGCTTGTTGTGTCTGTAAAGGTGCCTGTGTCTCTCAGGAGGAAAGAGGAATAAATCTGCCTCTGATCTTCTCTTGTTTGCCTTGAATTCATGTTGCTTCTGGCCAGGCTACTCTGCAGCTGGAAGGATGGACAGTGCCTTAGCTGCTCCAGATGTGGGGAGCAGAGCAGAGTGGAGTATCAGAGAGTGAACTCTCTGAGCTCATCTGTGGAAATGGCATCAGTGGGGACTTGGAGCGACTCTGTCCGTGGGACAGCCAGGGGAACCTCTGTGTTTTGCCTTCCTGGTTCAGGTGCAGCTGGAGTTGCTTGCTGTTGTAGAGAGCCTGCAGTGGGCAGTAGCCTCGAGGAGAAAAGATGCGTAGTGATGGGCTCTTGGAGGCTGGCTGTACATTTCCAGACCTGCAGCCCAAGTAAACAAATGCCAAGCCATGGTCTGCTTGCTTTAGCCCTCTAGTTTATGAGACATAAGGCTTGTTCACACACACACATTTTCAGCCCTTAGGAGGGGAGTGAACCCCAAAATGCTGAAGAGAAAGGCTCTGCTCAGATCCTAACTGCCTCGCTGGCAACTCAGCACTCTCTGCAGAGGCACAGAAGGGATGAATTTGGCCCTTTTTCCAGACACCATGATGCTACCGGCTACATGAGAAATGTCTCTGTAGTCTTGTGATGTTGGGTCAGGGATCGTGTGTGCTGCTGTCGGTGGCAGCTGCTGCCTCAGATGGCCCCAGGGTCTCAGCAGGTGCCAGTTGCAATTCTTGTCTTGTCTGAGCCAATTAAAGCAGACAAAATGCTGTGTCACTGGCCAAATATGGGGGTCCCTGGCATACCTCAGTGCAGCATTCCCGCAGAGGAGAGAGGAGGTTCCAAGGTCCCTATGAACAGAGCTTCTCCCTCTCCCTGCTGGGATATGACCTGCAGGCTTCTGAACTCAGCCTCCATGAAAAAACAGGGCCCGAAGTGCCCTGCTCAGGAGTCTACCCTATGCAGCATACCTACTCCATTGCTGAAACTCTGGTAGAAGGCTGCTCTTTCACTCATGCCAGGCAAAGTGGGATCCAGACCAGAGCAAACCACTGTGCAGGTATTTTCTGCTTCTCAAGGTCCCTGCCAGCAATGAGGATCAGAGTCAAATTAAGAGCAGCCCTGTCTACCAGCCTCATGAGCGCAAGCGAGAGGATGGCTAAGCCCTCAGTGTCTGAGGCACCTTGACACTATTGCAATAGAAATGCACAGCATTAGTAGTCATTACACAGTTCTGTTCCCCTCTGGCTTTTCTTAGCCCTGTCTTTGCTCTCCAATGAGTTCATTCGCTATTGCTGGGCACTTGCAGGCTCGTCCTGTGCCAGTTGCACAGCTTGTTACCCAGACGATGTCCCTGAGCGCATGAAGACAGCTGCCCCGAGCACTGATGCCATGAGAGGGGCTGGCACTGCCTGGTGTCAGCCACTGGGCTGTTCCTCTGCACCCTGGCAGGCTTTGCACAAAATAGCCCGATCAGTTTGCTGAGCAGGAGCACTGGAAGCCGTGCTCTCTTTCATCCTTGCAGACACAGACTGAGGGGGGAATGCAGAGTGGCAGCCAAACGCTCTCCAGCTCTGCCAATGTTTTTGATGCCTTTCTGTTTCTCTGGTGGAGCTCAAACCAGCAGCTCCAGTATTTGTGAAAGGGGCTGATGGGAACAGGCTCCCAGCCTTTCTTTTTCTCTCCTCCACAAAACAACAAAGCCTAAGTTATCCCAGAAATCAAAACAGGCCCTGGGTCACTAAATCAACAGTGTCTGTGACAAACCCAAAGACACACAGTCTGCAACTTGCCTGGCAGGGGCAGAATCCTGAGACCACCCAGTCTTTGCAGGACCCTGAGAACATGGCCCTGTTGGGACCAGGACTGAATCCCATCTGCCTGCATAAATCCCATCCTAAATTCTCCCCGGGGCTCTGTGGTACAGGCTGAGCTGTGCAATTTCTCCATCTACCTGCTAAGAAGCAGCTTCAGAGCAAGACTCAGGCTCTGCAGCTCATCCAGAATTCAGCGAAGAGAACAGTTGTGCCCCATGGTCCTTCCAAAGCAGAACCCTTCTCCTCCTGACACTTCTGGACAGGTACAAGCATTGCTTTGCACTCGGACAGATGGTAAATGACGCTGGGAGCCTGGCTGAGAGCATGGGTACAGCTGGAGTAGGGCACCAGGGCCAGTTCCTAAGATAACCCACCAGAAGGGTGAATTAAAACTTACCCACTTGTCAGCACATCCCATGACGCATTCAGGCCCGTACAGAACTGGGTCTGACTGCCAAATCAAAGCTGTGGAGCACAATTTCTGCTCAAGGACTACATGAACATGCTATCTTTCAGTATTGAGTATCAGCTCTCTTAGAGATGCCAGAGATCAGCTACCTGTTGTTCAGTCCAGGAAGGACCAGTCACAGTCTGAAGGGGTCCCAACAGGTGTAGAGAAGTAAAATGCACATTAATGGTCCTGCTTGACGTCTTGCAGGTCCTTAATGATGTGAGGTCCCTTGTGGGATTCTGTCATTCTCAAAAGCACAACTCTCTACACTTTCATCTAGGCAGCTTGAAAACAAATGGATTCTCAGCCATGTCCCTGAGGTGGCATGTACCCTTCTGTCTGCAACAGAAGCAGCACTAAAGCTCAGCTGAGAGTAGACCTTCAAGCCTGCTCTCACCTTTGCTGAGGTATCACCTCCCTCCCAAGAAGATACGCTCTCTTTCCCAGATGATGCCAGCCCATGCCACACATTTTTCTGACATCCTGCTTGAGGTGCAGTGACGAACAGCAGGAACAGCACTGAGAGCTCACCCTCTGTCATTTCTCCTTTTGTTCAGGGACATTTGAAGTCCCTCCTCCATCCTCTTTTGCATCACTGCTGGCATCAGCAGGATGGCACTGGTGGGAGAGAGGGATAGCAGAGGGACAGCCACTGTACAAATCGCAAAGCAGAAGTTTAGTCCCAGGGCCGAGGCCTGGAGTGATGCTGCTACCTTGCCCTCTCCTCCGGGGGTAGCAGGAGGCGAGCGCAGGCCCCGGGGGCACGGAGCGCCCAGGGCCAGCCCTCCGGTAGATGGCACGCACGGGCCCAGCGCAGCGTCACTGCCGCGATGGAGAGAAATCCGACACTGCCAGACACTCCCCTGGAATAGCCGGGGGCCGAGCAGGAACCAGGAAATACAAGCTCTCCCTGCCCAGAAAACACGGCTGCTTGATGGAGGAAGGAGCGACATGGGCAACCTCTGCAGCTGCGGGCGACCGTGGTGAGTACGGCATCCGCCAGCTACGGGGGTGGCCCGCGAAGCTCCGGGCAGCCTGAGCGGAACTCTGGGTCGACTTGGCAAGCTTGGCTTCCTTGAGCTGGGTTTGCCAGGGCTGCCGCCCGGCTCCCAGCCCTGCGCCTTGCCGGCTCGCCCGGGAACGGAGCGAGGGAGCGGGGGCATTGGGCCACCGCTGCGCAGGTGCCGGGGCGGGGATGGGAGGCTGTGGCAGCCCCTGCCCGACAAAAGCAGGATAGAGGCAGGCAAAGGGGCTTTGTTGCCCACACGTCTCAGCCCAAACGGGCTGTGGCACCTCCGGGGACCGGCAGCTTGTGTTCCCGCAACCCTGCCAGCGGCTGAGAATAGTTCAGTTCTAGGAAGGATCCCTGTCCTTGCCCCAGTATTCTCCGGCCAGGTAGACACCGTGAGGTGTCCCCTTGGCATACTGCAGGGGCAGTGCTGGCACTAAGGGCTCGTGGGACAGCTACCCCATCCTGCTCTCAGCTCCTCCAGCCTCTCTCCCTGCCTGTGTCTGTCTGGGCTTTATTTGCGCTCGGGAAATCCTGACCACAGTTTTCAGATGATGTTGCTCTTTCTCCCTGGGAGGGAGGACGGCATATTAATCCCTCCTGGCTCATGTTGTGCCCCGGACCTCCCGCTTACAGAAAAAGGGCACAGTGGAGCATCATTCGGTGCCAAGTGGAAATATTTTCAGCTCTGAGCGTGGTACAAGAGAGAGAGAGCAATGAGTATCAGATGAAGCTCCGAGGACATTGTCTCCAACAGACCATTTGTTAAAAGTTATAGAAATTCATCAGCACTTTCTAATAATTACAAGAGGCACAGCATCACCTACTGGCTGGAGCAGAAAAAGAGGTTCAGGACACCGAGATCCTTCTAACCTGAGCCCTGAGCTAGAGGGCAGAGGAGTTTGGGATTTCAGAACAGGAGCTGTAGGTTGGGAGGTAGAAGGCTTGAACCTGGAAGGTTCTTGACATGGGCTGCACCAAAATCCCATTTTCTACTTCCTCTATCCTGTGCCAGAGGGTAAACGAGGCAGCCAGGGCAGCAGCTTCATTACTGCAGCAGATAAGGGCTTGGCCAGAGAATGCTTTGATTCCCTTGAGCAGAGCTACAGTTGCCAGGCACACAACTGATGCTGTGTGGTGAGGAGGGCCCTGCTACAGCATGGACTGGCAAACCAGAGACTCCAGAGTACAATCACCACCATCACAGCATATGCCATGGTGCTGCTTTCATGTCCAGTGTCAGACAATGCGCAAACACTTCTGCCTCCAAAAGGAAGGAAAAATCAGAATCTGAAAGTCACACATCTGTGCAGGGCCAGGCAGGAGAGCAGCTTTCTCTCCATTTGGGGAGCAGCATGGTGACAGGCTGGCTCTTCTGGAGCAATACCAAATTCTGCTCCTCCAAGGCCTCTGGACCAGGACTCCCACATCCCACTTTGGGATGGCATTTCTGCTGGTGGTGTCACTTCTGGCAGACTTCTGCAGCAGCGGGCAAAGTTCTGGCCAAAGACCGTTTTGATGCCAGCACCCCTGCAGGACTCAAGTGCTAACATCTGCCTTATAGACTGTGCAGCGACAAGAAAGCGCACCTCAGTCCCCAGGAGCATTGTTCCCTGTCCTGCACATGGAAACACAGGGATGAAGAAGGGCCTCAAGCTTCCAGGCTTTCCCTATGCTGTGCAGGCTATTCAAATGGACTCAAAGCAAGGAGAGGGAAAGGCAAATGGTCATGTGCTGTTTGTAACATGGGCTTGGAAGACACCTACAGAGGATGACAGTCAAGAGCATACTGGTGCATTGAAGCCTCAGGAAGAAGTTTGCACAATTCATAGCTTTGCCTTGGTGACAGAGGGAAAAAAAAAAAAAAAGAAGGTATTTTAGTTCAGGTGCTTCCAAGCACTTATACTACTTTTTCTTTCTATGTATTTTCTTAGCACCACATCTGTGTCAGCAAGGACCTGGGCTTCCTAAAATTCAGGACCCACTGTGAAGCAGACTTGTGTAGGGGCAGAAATCAGGTTGCCATTGACATGGGGAAGGAAGATGAAGTAATATAGGAGCAGGGATGTGTGTGCTGTCCTGTAGAGTACAAAGTGCTTCTAGCAGGCTGTGAGTTACTTACAACATGTTTGACCTGGTTTTGAGCAGAGGGGAGAGGTTTGCCGTGCTCTTGTTTCCCTTGCCACGTCCGTTCTAATTACCGCAGGTCTGAGGCTGGGAGATGCCATCTCCTGCCTGGCTGTGATTAGCCAGCAGACAGCCTCAGAATACCTCCAGCCTACACGCTGGCTGCTAATGCTCTCTGTATAAAGGAAGGCAACCAAAACAAGCAAAATCAGCTCAGAAAGCTGATACTGCAGCTTACCTTTCAGGAAAGGGGATAGAGACCCTGCTGATTTTACTTCGAAAGGTACTATTTTAATTACACTGCACAACGTGCCTGAATGCTGTAAATAAGTAATGTGCTCTAGCACACAGGCCTTGGCAAGGGGGCCCTGGAGACCCTGCAAGCTCTTGGAGACAGTGGAGGAAGAAGCTGCAAGAGCCAGGTGAGGACCACCACAAGACAAAGCAATGCTGCCTCAAGCTAGTCCCCTAACTCCTGGAGGCAGACCCCAGATTTTGGTTGTCAAGAGCCATTGGTGCCTCCGTGGGCCAGCGCACAGCAGTGACATGAGAAGCACAGTCAGATCCTTTTGCACAGGTCCACAGCCACCCTGCCTTCCCCAAAGCTGCCTTTGACTTCCCAGGTCAAGCAAGTCTGATTAATCATTACTGATTGTTTTGAAGGTCTCCAAGTTCATTGGCTGCATTCATGCTTTTGTTTTGATTTGTTTTGCCATTAGATTGCCAAAGGCACTAGTGCACACACTGTCCTGCTCACTGAAACTGCCTCTAAAAGCCATCAAAGGCAGACCTCTGCCTCCGGCACTGCGCTGTTCCCACCTGTGGCAGGACTGCCTGGCAAACGCACACTCTGTGGAACGTGTAAAGTTTCTTTGGAACCAACCATCTGGTAACTGTAGCCCCATAAAAAGCAAGAGCTGCCCACTTGCAGCTGCTGCATGTGCCGCAGAAGAGACACAGACCAGTGTGAGACCCTCAGCTGCGTGCTGGGTTGGTCACTGGACAGCACCAGATGGACATGAGCACCCAGCAGCTGCCGTACAAGGGCTGGCACCTGCTCTCCTCCAGCCCTCCCTACATGATGCAACGGTACCATTTCTTTCATGCATCTGGCCTAGACTGCGATGCATTTCTGCTCCGCCGGACAGCCTGCACTCCCCTGCCAGCACCAGCCTGCCCGAGCTCAGCTCCTGGCTCTGTTGTTACAGCTGGAATGAATTTGGCTCCTGTTCATTCCATGGCTGGAACATAGCTATATTTGGCTTGTCTCTTTCTGGTCACACAGGTACAGCTGAGATTAGGGTTTGGCTTGGCTCATATTAAGCGCAGAGCTTGTTTGGTTTAGTTGCGTTCTAAGTGGAAAACTGAGAACAGGAAAACTGTTCGAAACATTACATTAGCACAAGGTCCACGCATAGCTGTTCCTTGGGCAAGGAGGCCAAAGCGCAGGGTATGGAACTATCAGAGCATCTGGCCCTAAGAGGAGGGGTTTGTACCAATTGAGATCATACTCTGCACCCTGCATCTTTGACCATACAACTGTGGAAATGTAGCTGCAAAACTACAGTGAAATCCATTCTCATTCACTCTGAAGTATATGCATATTGGGCAGCCAGGCAGGGCCGAAAGGCAAAGAGGCTCAGAAGTGTCTGTGGGGTATGGCAGATGTGACACAGAAGAAGGAAACATATCCCCACGTATCTCCTTTGGACCTTCTTGCGGCAAGTGTCACTCAGGTTCTGATGTGGTTTAATAGCTCTTCTCTCAGACACTTTTTGGGCCTTTCCCATCACCCACAGATATGGTACCCTGGGGTGGTACATTTGGGTTTGCATGGTATAAAGGCATGTTATGAAGGCTGGGGCTCCTCAGGGCTGACATCTCTCTCTGATTTCAGGAATTGTCCTTCGACTTTTAAAAGAAAGAAAGAGAAGCCAGGTAAGGATATGTGAAAATGCTTTAGAGGACAAGAAGAGGCAAGTGACTGAGCTCCTAGTTAGCTGACGTTAGTCAGCACTGACTGTGAATTGGATCCCTGAGGCTGAGGTCCCCTCCTGTACTCTTTTGTGCCTAGTCTTCCTCAAGAGAAGTTTGGTAGAAGCAAAAGGCAAGGTTTCTGTAAAATTTACAGCAAGGGAGGTGATGTACCATGGGATTTGGAGGGAGGGGGGAGGAGGCAGGGGGGAGGAATGGGACAGACTTCATCAGTATTTTTAAAATGCCAGAGTCTCATATCAAAACACACGTGAGTACTCTCAAGTGGCATAGCAGAAGTTGCATCGAACTCCTGTAAGAGCTGCAAACATCCATCTGACATCAGCCCCCCAGAATAAAGTGCATTCCCTAAGCAGCCCATTTGTGTCTTGTGGCCTTTGGACCGTGCTGGGCAAAATATGTTTGCCAGGCAGCAAAGGAAATAACAAAGTTAAAACTGCATCTGACTTCTCCAAGGGCCTGACAAGGAAGCTCTCTGTGTCTGTCGTCCTTGGTTCTGCCAAGAACATTGCGGTCCACAGCATGCTGTCATCCTGGGAAACCTTATTTTTTCCAGAGAAACAAGCCCAGGCTTTCTTCTCGGAGGCAGACCTCAGAGCCAGCACTAGGGTTGAGGGTGTCTAACGAGGTGGAAATCTGATTTCTGTCCAGTAGAGAGAGCCCATGGGCCAGACGCTGCATTTCTGCATTCAAAGGTGGAACAATAAACAGCTGTGTTAACCTGATCCACTGGTGTTTCTTTTTCAGGAACTAATGTGAGACATGAGAGCCAACAGCATCAGCCTGCCAGGAAGGTAAACAGCTTCCCACAGTTGTTTTCCTAACTGTATATTGAGAAGACGGAGCTGACCACCCCTTCCTAGGCTAGATGGGTTGGGAGGACAGGGGGCAGCATATTCAGAGCCATGAATCATCTCATCCCATATAGGCTTTAATGGTTGTGGGAACAATGTGCATTGCTACACAGGGATGCAGGCCTGATTTTTCCCCCCTAAAGTGCAGTGGCAATAATAGGATGGAATCTTTCTCTGAGCCTGAGATGTCAGAGGGCTGAATGGTGCTGGGGTCAGTGTCAGGGTGTCCCTGTGCCTGGTTTGGGGAAGGCACATGTGGCAGCAGCCCAGGGAGCTGACCTTCCAGAGTTCTTTCTCCCCAAAGGCTCCAATGTACGAAGATGTCCCAGAGTTTCCCGTCTACGCCACCGTGAGTAAACCCAAGAGTGTGAAGCAGGATGACAGCATTCATTACGCAGACATCCAAGTGTTCAGCAAGGTCCGGGAGCGCTCTGCAGCAGAGGTGAAGAACTTACAAATGCAGAATGCCACAGAGTATGCCACCCTCAACTTCCCCCGGCCCAGGCTGAAATATGACAGTAAGAATGGGACCCTAGTATAAAAGGCTTGATGGCCCCTTCCTCCTTCAGCAGAAAAAGGATTTCACAGACTTAGAGATGCTGTAGATGCAAGCTAACCTCATGGACACATCAAGTCTCCTTGAGAAAGTGTGGAGAGGCTGTGTCTTCCTCCTGCATTTCTCTTTGGAGGACACAGACATATTTTTCTCACATAATGAGTAGTTTCCTATCTGATTCTGCTGACAAAAACACCTCTTCCCCTTGGAAGAGTTGCCTCGGAAGCTGGCAACCCATCTCCTCTCAGCACTGTGAGGAGGCAGAGCTGTTCCTTGGCCACTGAAGGCTAAAACCACAGCTCAGACCTGCAGTGAGGAAGTTGCTGCTGTGGCGCAGGAGTAGCTGGGTGCTGCTCTGCGCATTTGGGAACATGGTGTACAGGATTCAGATCTGGGTCAAGGGAGATGCTGCCACAGGATTTCTTGTCGATGTTAAGAAAATTCTGCGATGTGCAGGATGACTTGTGGATGAGACCATGAAGAAAGGGCATGGAACCTCTAACAGTATCTACTGCAATGTGTTCCTCCGACACCTGCCACGGTAACTGCAGTAGTGCCCTACAGGCACCCCCTTTGCCCAAAAAACAGTGTTCTATAACCATGCAGAGCACACTAAAACCAAGGCTGGACGTGCAGAATTAACTGAGGGGTACAGAACAATTTCTTTCACTGAAGGGCTGTATAGGTACACATCCTTACCCCAACGTGCACAGAAATGAGTGGTGAGCTCTCAGCTATGGCTGGAAATAGAAAAAGGGAAATTCTCAATTTAACTGTGAGGTAGACACTTAAAAGCCACTGCCTATATGTAGGGCAGTTATTCAGTCCTTAGAGTAGAACAGCTGTTTTCATGCCTGAGATACTGGGAATGAATCCTGGTAACCTTAGAGAGGGCTTTGGACTTTTCCTCCATTTTTTCTTACTTTGTACTGTCAGCCTTAGTTATAAATTCCCAGTAACACAGAGCACACACCATGGGGCGGGGGGGGTTCTGCTAACCCTCCCAGATACAGCTTTGAGAATTTGAGTTAGCAGTGCAGTGTAACAGTTGCCCAAAAGGCTTCTGCCACTGGACTGAATTGGGCAACTGCAACATTGGCAGTTGAACTGGGCTCCCAAGCACTACCTTCAGGCACTAAATCAATGCTTGGCACTTTCTGTTCCTAAATAATGGTCAGCATAGCTCAATGCAGATCACGGGACAACCCGTTTATTGCCAGTGTTAAGAAATGGACAACCTGATACATTTTATAAACATACATTACTTTGTACATTATGGCTCAGACAAATGTAAAACGTATGAAGGAGTTCCTGCTCATTGCAAAAAATAAAGCTGGCATGGGCAGCGTTTGCTAAGACGGAAGTGTTTTGAGGACCAATCCTACAATTTTTCTACCTTTTTGCCCGTGCTATCCAGTATGCCTTAGCAGGGCTATTGTAAGGCCAGAGTGACATTTGCAGGAGAAGGCCCCTTTTTTATAATGGTTATAGTTTATTTTCTACCTGAAAAAAATTTTTGCCTGTGGCATCCAGCTGATCTCAGTAGGGCTGTCATAAGGTTTGCCGTAGAAAGCCCTTGATTTATAACGGGTACAGGATTGTTATTGGAATGGCTGGTTCTTTCAAGTGCCAAGAATTCCTCCACGGTCAGCATGGAAACCTGTCCTTTGGACTGAGGATGATTGAATGGGCACAGGATTTACTTACAAGAGTGTGTCAGGGACTCAGGGGACAGGACACTCTAGCACATTAGTCTGATAGCCCAGCTGCAAGACAGGCTGCCAGAGATTGTTCACGCTGGGCAGGAGTTTTATACCTCCTTGCACTGAATCATTGGTACGAGAACTAGAAAAGGACACTTGCTTCAGTTCTAGTCAAGCCCTCTGTATAACAGGAAGGAATTTGATATTTTAGAAACATTATTAAATATGTAGTTCAGGAGATGGGAGGTTTTCTAGAAGGTGCAGACTCCAACAGGTCATTTAAAAAAATATTTAAGTGAAACAGCTCGTAATTGCAGGGGCATGCATGGTGTGTGGTACTGAAGTTTTTCCTCACCCAGCAGGAGATCTGGGGCCAAGGACAGCAAGCTGCACAGACAGTCAGGTCAAACTCCTGGGCCTAGAGTGGTGTAAATTTGCACATCCATCAGGTTAAACCAGTTTTGCTGTGGACTTAGGTAGGACTGGGTTTATCACTTGGTCCTGTTGATCTGTTGATCAGCCCTTTTGTATGCTGAAGGAATGGGAGCTACAGTAGAAACTGTCTTTTAATGAGTGCCTCAAAGCCTGGAATGGTCATTCATATCTCCTATTCCCTAAGGAGCTCCAGCTTCCATAAGTAGCTAGTACTTGGTGTTGTTTCCCAAAGTACAGCGTTATCTTAGAGATAATCAAATGCTCTGCACAGGAACAGGAGTAGCACACTAATTTTGCCTGTTTCCCAGGCTGTGAATAGATAAAATGTGAAAGCCACATGTTCTGCAATAAGGATTTTTCTAAAGGACTTGGTTTTGCACTGAATATTAAAAGCTTCCAACAGCATATCTCCTGTTTCACGAGGTTGTTACGTTTAGCTGCTAAACGAGTGTTAATGTATCGAATGTTAGAGGTGCAATTTTTAGTTTTATCTAATAAATTTGCACTCTCCGGGGAGGCCGCTTCCCGCCTGGTGCGCTGGGGCTCCGGGGGCGGCCCCAGCTGAGTCCCCGCAGAGCCCGGAGCCGGGGCCGGGACGGCACCCGGCCGGCGAATCCCTCACACTTCTCCGGCCCGACGTGGGGGGGAACGTGTCGCTGCTGCGGACAAACATCCCCCAGCCGAGCGGCCCCGGGGGTGCTGACCTCGGACCCCGGACCCGGCTGCCGGCGGACCCGGCGCGGCCGGGCGGAGCCTGCGCGGGGCCGCCCCGTCCCGCCTCTGTTCCCACGGCGACCAGCGACGCGACGCGGCCGGACCCGGGGCCGGTCCTGCACCCGACGCGGCCCTTTCAGGGCGTGAAAG
>JAAGNO010001842.1:0-37261 GCA_033439905.1 Ceryle rudis
CGGACGGGTGCGGGGCAGCGGCCGCCGCCGCCGGGGGGGCCGCCCCGGGCTGCTCGCCTTCCCCCGCGGGGAGCGGGGCCGTCCCCGAGACGGCCCGGAGGGAGCCGGCCCTTGTCCTGCGGCTGCCGGGACGGGTAGGAGAGCGACGAGAAGGTCTGGCTGCTGCTGCTCTCCTCTCTTCAATTTTTAGTCTTCTATGTTTTTCTTAATTATTAATTTTTATCTTTACACAAAGCGCGCCCGTCTCGCAGACAAAGCATCCCACGGTGCTGTCACGGGCGCTGCCCGTCCTGCTGCCCAGTCTCTGGCTTTTGCTCCTCCGTGGCCACTTTTCCCTCCGGGAAGGAAGGTGTGGGGGCTCGGACTCCGCACCCGATGTCGCTCGGCCAGGCTTTTGGGGCATTTGGTCTCAGCAGCCGTCTCCTGCCTGGGGAGGAAACAAGGGAGCGTGGCCTGGCAGGTGCCTGGTAGACCGGGATCTCTGCTCTGCTCTGTCTCCTCCCAAAAGAGCAGTTCTCGGCACCGGTCTGCCCAGCTCACAGCTGGAGAACAAAGTACGGCCGGGACGATCGGCAGGAGAAATGAACAGGGCAACGTTTTGTCCTGCATTGGGTTTTATTGCACTGTAAGCTGGTGCTTTTCTCCTGCAATCGAATGGGTGTATGACTCATATATGGCTTTGCTTTCCTACCCGTATCTCTAGTTCTGTTAACGAAAGGATACAACAGCGTACAGACTCGCTAGGCGTTTTCATATAACCCCTGCTGAAGGCTTACTAAGATCCTCTGTACTGCAGAATAACGTTTGCACTGTGGGGGCTGAGCAGCGAGGAAAATGAGATTTTTGGCCATCTGTGTTTCGCAGAAGTCTTGTGGTGCTAACCTTGCATTGGGAACAGCAGAGATGGACTAAAGAAGTATTAACAGTCCCCACAGCCCTGCTTTCCAAGGCTTTTGCAGACACAAGACCTTCCTACACCACAAACTAGGATGGCAGTCACTGGCAACAGACCTTTGTAGCCCATCACCTCTGCATCAGCTGCTGGGTGATCAAATTCCATCACCACAGCCTCCAGGGATGTCTCTAGAGAAGACTGGTTTCCTAAAAGCACAGAGAGCTACACTCCTTGCTGGCAGTACAGTATGCCAAATACAGCGTGCCACAGTCCCACAAGCGATTTCCCCTAACTCCAGTGCACTGTGATTTTCCAGTATCTGAGCTGATTTGCAAAGTGAGTCTCTTAAATGGAAACCAGATACAGGTATAAGATATATGCAGTTAACTGGTGACTCGAACTAAACAGCCGGGCTTAAACATGATGTAGTGCATGCTGCCACCTACATCCTCTGAGTCAGGTTTCTATTGTACTGCAGCTTTGGATTTGTAGGCATCCTTCGCTGAAGCATTTTGTGAGACTCCACGAGGGACCACAAACACCAGTGGCTCTGGCCACACTAGGAAACAAAGCAAAACATTTCACACTGGTGCAGGCACTTGTTCAGTTGCAGTGAAGATGCCTCTTGCAGATTAGGAACGGGCAGTCACATTGGTGAAATGTAAGTAGCGGCTGGAGCTTCATCTGTGCTAAGGATCCTGCCAGCACAGCTGTACCACTGACAGCAATGGAATATTTTGCTCAAGTTCTCTAGAGGAATCAAAGCCTGTATTTTCTGTCTCTGGCTCTCCCTTGTTCTGTAGCTCCTTGCTCATTAAAAGGAAAGTCAGCCCCACAAAGCACATGGTTGCTCTCTGCGTTTAAAAAAAAAAAAAGTTTGGAGGAAAAAACCAACACCCAAAGCTGTTTTGAAGTCAGAGGTGTGTAAACAGTACCTTGAACTAAATGGAATAATAATAATAACTAGTCTTTTTGTGTCATAGATATGTACATTGCTGTCTGCTGTTTCATTATGAGACAGCACAACTTCTGAGAACATGCCTGGTGAGTATCTGGGGGAACTCTGCCTTCCAGCAGCATACAGCAGCACTAATGCCACCGGCTCCTCTGTCTCTCTTAATAACCAAAATCACAAATAAGAGCCCAAATTACAAAGCATAAGCATGTTTATAATGTTAAGCATATAAACGTTGACTGAAAGTACTATCCTTTTCCTGTAAATCTTTATTAGTATTTTTATTTATGCCATTCTATTGACTGCAATGTGCACTAGTGCCATTCATAGCGTAATCAAGCCTAGCCCCTTAAAAATCCCACCATGAAGGCATTAACCCAGATGTAAGTAAGAGAGGCCAAAAGCACTTTGTCTGCAGGTAGATGTAGTTCAAATGACTTGTATACCAGATCTGAGTGTATCCAGTATTACACGATGCTATAGAAAGCAGAATATCATATCCCTGCGGCTGCATTGCAGACCAGGCAGAGCAGTCCAAGGCATGGACGGGTTAGCCATCACCCTCCTTCGTGGTTTCCCTCTTTCTGAGAGACTATTTTTGCCATTAACATGCTGAGCTGATGGAGTTTTAAGGTGTTGGATGCTGATACAGCGAGTGTCTCTTGTATCTGTTTAATCCAATAACATAACTCTTTTTTAATCTCCATGTCTGGGTCAGAGGGTTTAAAAAAGACACTGGGCCAAATCCTGAGCTTGGCTACAACATGTGGAAATCTACCAAGAGGGCATGAAAGCCAGAAGAGATTCACTGTATTTGCACCCTGTAAAAGAGGTCTCGAGGGCAGGGATGCAAATGTCTTAATTTTGCAGATGGATGCATATTAACACCAGCATACGGCAGAGTTAGATCAGATTTCTATCAGGTGCAGTGGATGGAAGAAGGGATATCACACCAGGATCTAAAATATGCTCATTAGCAAATTCTTGTTCATTTAAAAATCAAAATGGATTTTTTTTTTTTTTTTTTTCAGTAGAAAAATATGGGTTTTTTCAATGTGTGGCTGCTGAAGGGAACATGATGTTTCATGGGCTCAGGACCAGGCAATGGCAAGAACAAAGAAGTGGTTTTGCAGGGATGGGGAAGATTTTACATATAAGCATTGAAATAAAAATGGCAAAATTTATCCAGGCAGAAAGTCCAGCAGAAATCTAGGGGATGAGTGGACAGCACTGTCTGTAAAGAAGGGTATAAACAAGAACGGTGAAAATATGGTCTGAATAAGTCTATTATACTAATGAGTCTCCAAACACAAATTTCCTATACAAAGTTATATGGGGCAACCTTCTATATATATATATATATCTATATCTCCTGTGCTATAGAGGGTTGTCCTCCTTAGCACAGGATACTGAGCTTGAAAAAAGGAAGGCAGATTTTGTAAGGGATTTGCACATCATGCAGTGACTCTGGATTGCAGATTTTAAGCACTACTAAATCACGGAATAACATTGTTGCTATTGCTATTACATACCAGGATATCCCACTAATCCACACAATCCACTAAGTTGCTGTAGTTTTAGTCTGTGTTTATTTTGGATGAAATTATGGCCTGGACAGTTATTTTTTCTTAGTTTATCCATTTAAATCGTATATAAATAAGATATCAAACGGAAATCGAAACATGACCCATGTTTTTGGTACACTCCCCATCATGTGAACCTGTCAGTGATGGAGGCCCACATCCAGTTTACAAGTCAAACGCAAAACTAAAAACCACAGGTCTTCTTGAGAAGTATCCCCACTATCATTAAATTCTCTGATTTTAATGGTCAGGAAGAATGTGGCCTATTCAGCTTATATTTGAGACTGCCTAGCCACGGTGGGATTGCTTCCACCCATCCTTTCCTTACATCGAGCTAATTGCATATTAACTTGAGGCACCTAGCGAGTCTGAAAGGCTGGAGCAGGTCCTTTCCGAACACCAGTCAAGTTCAGAAATGCCTGTTCCTTTACTTGATTCCTAAAGTAAGGGGCAAACCCAGAGGAACCAAACAGCCTGGAACCAAAATGGTCACATGGGCTTTGGAAAAAGACAGTGTCTCCAGTTAATTGTCAGCTACCTGGAAATAAAAACATCTCATATATCTAAAGGTTTTCACCAGGATTTTCAAGATCTCAGGAGCAATTTAAAGTTCTTGAAAGGAATGCACTATAGAATGAAACATATAGGTATTATTAAGGAATGTCTCCAAACTGAAAGCCAGCCAGTTTCATAAAAATGAGCTACAAACCAGTAACAGGTACTCTCCTGCTGGATGCTGTACGAACCGTATGTTTTGCATTTTTGAAATCATTTCTAAACCAATGTTTTTTTCTCCACTGTTGCTATTGGGAAGAACAGTAAAAGAACTATGCATAAATGAGGTTAAAGTAATCTAATTAAAAAAATAAACACCGTGCTTTCATCTTCAATTCATATCCAGTCATTTGGGATCAAACTTTAAAGAAAAAAGATAAAAAATCAGAAAGGATTTTAAAGGACGACTGTTTCCCTTTAAGATTAATGATAAACATACTTGTGTGTTCAAGGGAGAATAGATCCAGTGTTATGTAACAGGATAAAGAAACAAAATCCTTTTTCCTTAAATTAAAATAACCAGTATGTGTGTGGATTTTAGTCAATCATCGAAAATTCAGGAAACCCATTTTCTTTCACAATTGCATTCCACATGCTAAAATTGTCATGCTGTAACTTTTAAACAGAATCACAACAATTAAAGACAAAAAAGATTTGTTTGTTCTGTTCAACCATACTTTGCCAATAGAGGATTGTTCCCTGAGGAAATTTCTGCAGCCCTTGCCCTGTGCAAAAAAACAAATTTGGGCTCATCTTTTATTTTTTTTAATGTGTCATTAGTAAATCCATTTTTTTGCACTTCCTTTTTTATTTTTTCTTTTCCTTTTAAATCCTCTTACCTTGTACTACATGTATGTTAACTTATCTTTTTTAATTTTTTTTCCTGAGCTAACTATTACATAATAGTTCTTATAAAATCTTGCAATGCCTGCCTAAATTTTCAAAAAATGGGACAAGATCAATAGGCAATGGATTTTTTTAATGTTAACATTGTTCTTGGCTGGCTAAATCATATATAATTTGGAAAAAAAACCAAACCAAAACAACCAAACAAAAAACCACAAAAGAAAATAATCTTCTACCATATAACCTGCATTTGCCACTTCTGTATTTTACAAAAGCATTCATACCAGAACTTCTCCATCAGAATTTGATACACAAAGTTCCTCTTTATCACGTGAATTCAATTTTCCAAAGGAAGACAAACAATACTATTAATAACCAAGTTACAAGCCCTGAAAGGGCTAAGTCTCTGAATGTATGTGCTGGAAAAAAAAAAAAAAAAAAAAAAAAAAAAAAGGCCTCTTGTTGGATCTAATTCTGGAGTCATTATTTGACACAATGCAGAACAGCTCGAGATTTGCATAGAAAGGCACTGCTGACTTTAAGGTGATATTCACTCTTGGATGAAAGAAGCATGTATGTGCTTTGCTGAGCTACTTGGAGCTTAGTCTGCAGATCAAACTAAATCCTGCTTATGTTGGCATGTCCTTCCACATGTCCACACTTAACATTTTTAGTCCTTAAAGTTTCAAGTCTGGACAGTTTAAGTGACATTCCCTCAGTGGAGTAAGTCTCTGTTAGCACCACTCCGCTAGCACAAGGTGTGCTTGGAGATGATGCACATTTTGAACATGCCTCTCTCCCTGCTAATAGCATACCCAACATGCTGCAGCTACATACTCTGCTGCTGTGTGGCCTGCAGGGAGATTTC
The DNA here is from genome assembly GCA_033439905.1 of Ceryle rudis. Taxonomy (NCBI): domain Eukaryota; kingdom Metazoa; phylum Chordata; class Aves; order Coraciiformes; family Cerylidae; genus Ceryle; species Ceryle rudis. The sequence continues at coordinate 5,703 of JAAGNO010001842.1, forward strand.
CTTGGCCTCACAAGCAAAACAGCTCCTGCAAAGACAAAATGGTTACACAGGTACTGCAAAGGTGATATGAAAGCTGGCAAGCCATACTAATGTAGGCTAGGAAGTTGGGAAGAAGTTGTGGCAGACCCACTGAAAGCAACGAAAGGTCAGCAGTGCCTGAGGCTGCCATGCAGAACCACTTCCATTCGCATTTGGAGCTGGTCACCAAGCTGGGCAGACTTGGCCTGACCGCAGCCCAGGTGACAGAGGGCATCACAGTGGAAAATAGTCCAGAAATTTATGGTGACGAGCTCACTGATGCAGTTGAGCCCTCTTGACTTACGTGACTGATCCATACAAGCCAAAGGATTAAACTCACTGAAGAGGAAGAAGAGTGATCACTCAAGTGAATTCATACATTCTCATATTTCTTTTTAGTTGCTTATGGGTACCTCTGTTCTCTTCCTTCTCCAAGCAATGGTGAAACACTTATGAAGAGTGTATAAAAAAAATATTTTAAAGTACCTAGTTTATTCTGACAAGTTACACTGGCAGGTGAAGGAAAACCCTAAATAAAAATCCTGTAAGAAACAAAACTATTCCCAACTGCACGTTTTTACTGGTTCAGAAAGATAGAGTTTCTAACGAGGTAAATTAATGCACTGCAAGCAGAGAAAAGACATCAAATGCTTGAGCATCCAGAAAAAATAGAAAATTTCAAATAAACCCTGCAAGCTATCCAGTAACTGTTCATCCAGTTACATGATTTTAATTAACAAAACTGGAAAGCAAACACGTAATATAAACTTAAAAATACAGTGCTTCGGTTTTCCGGACTACCAGTCCAAATGCAAAACAAATTGCTTGCATCTGGTGGCAGGCGGGGCAGAGCTGGCTTTGGGACCTTCACTTTTAACCATCAGAGCAACATAGGAGCATCCACTGTACTCCCCAGTTATGGTGGTTCAGACAGCTCCTGGCACGTCCATGCCCACCGTCCTCTGGCACATGCTGGGCACAAACACTTCAAGCATTGCCTGCGTGCTCTGAGGAGGATGCCTCGGCTTTCAGCTCTGTGGCAGCACGTTGCTCCACAGGGCAGCAATGTCACTGAGAAGAGGCCAGCGGCTTGCAGGCTTGGGTGACCTTGAGCCTTCCTAAGCAGTTACCTTTTCTGGGCCTTTGGCATGCTCTCAAATTATCTTTCAGCCAGAATCTCCACTGCCTAAAATAAATTTAGCAATATTCACTGCGGCATCCCTGCACTTCTCTTTTGGGATACCTGACTGTTATCTCCCAACCTGGGTAGATACAGGTTTTGGAAAGTTTACCCAAGTACTTCCTGGACAGTGAGCTCCTGACCTGGACCAAGGCCAGAGTGACTCACTTGGTGGTGTTACAAGAAAAAGTAGAATTTTAGGGAGTTTTCTTGCCTGTCCCTATACGCTAATGGTGTGCACGTCTGCCGCATTGTTTAGAGGTGTCTTTGACAATGGTATTTTTACAAGACATTTCCTCCCCACCTCCTGAAAGACTGACCCATTTAGGAAGAGGAGAAGCTGGAGCATGGGGGGATTTCTTCTCTGACCTTTTTCAAGCCTTTGGCGTGTGGCCTCTGGCAGAAGGGCCTGGCAGTGAGGGACAGAGCTGTGAAGCAGCACACCCCTGGGAGCCACATGGCTCTGGAGCAAGAAAACACAAATGCTAAGGAGACAAAAATGCCCCAAACACTATACACTGGCGGCTTCACCCTTCCTGGCCAATGCACACACATACATGTTGAATTCCCAGCTTTCATCTTGAAGGCTCAGCATATCTTCTTTGAGTTTGTATAAGCCCAGACAGAAATAAGGAGAGTTGACAGGACTGATAGACACTACCCAGGATTCAGGAGTAGACACCACTTTTTGTGTTTGGGTCCTTACTGGTTTTAGAAGTACCTCGCATTTGATGTCTGATCTTTCGCTCACATGAATTAATAAAAAATGCTAGCAGCTTATTTAAAATGCACACCTAAGCAAAGTAGCATGTAATCACAAAGCTGCACGAATGTAAAGCAATACACAACATGAGCTTGTAAGATCTCCCTCGAGCCACCCAGGACTCTCTGTTACATCAGGCTCAGGTCTGTTGGGCACACAGGAGCCCCTTTGCCCCACCTGGCCCTGCAGCTGTTATGTCAAACAAAGCAAACTAGTAAAGATGGGGATGTTTGCCTCACAAAGATCCACCAACACAGGAGATCACACCGGGATCCTTCCAGTCTGACAACTATGAATCCAGGTGGGACTGCCCCATAATGGACATGTTTTCCCTGCCAAGTACTCACTACTGGTCCCATGAATCAAGAAAGTGAAGTGCTGGCTGGGTTCAGTGTATGGCCAGGTGGCTTTACCCTGTCCAGCAGGCAAGACCAGCCTGGCACTGCATCCTTGCAGACAACAGCTGCTGCCTGTCTCTCCCAGACAGAGCAGTCCTGCTTTGTTGTCTTAACAGAGGAGGATGTGGAGAAGGAAGGGAGTGGAATAGGCTCAGTGTGAAGCACAAGAAATCCAGAGTTGTGCCTCTAAATCTGTCTGGCCAATTTGAGTCAGCTCTGATTTGTATCAAAGCTTAATCTTATCACTTGCTGATTGAAAGATGGGTCACAAACAGTTAATATTTTGTGCATATTGGTCACAGGCTACCTGTAGCACTCAGCAATTTTCTCTTACTGTGTCAGCCAAAGACCTGAAGTTTTCTTATTCTTACTCCTGTGTGTTTTCCTGTTGGAATTGTTAAGTTCATGGAGAGAAAACTTGCCACTAGGCTCTCACATTTCCTTGGGAAGCACATCTCAGTGACCTGTGAAGCAGCCAAAGTGGATCTGAGATTCCCTGGTACTCACAAAGACACCCTTGGTATGTGTTGCCCCATAGTGAATGCTGGTGGGGGTGACACTGGTGGTGTGGCTTGTGAAGCTGGCAGAAAAGCTGTGTGCATCCGGGCATCATCCAGAGCAGTGAGGCCCTGGGACTGCCTGATGACAGATCTGAGTAAGTCACTGAGCAGAGGCACACACTGGAGGGTGTGGTGGACCCCTGGGAGGTTTTCCATCCAATTCCTCTGGAGGTTCTGTGAAACCATGTGGAGGGCAACACGGCATTTATGGAGACACATCCACTGGCCTGCCAGACCTCAGGGCACAGACACCATCTCCAGCCAGTGCAACAGACACTGCCATATGCCCGTTCCACCTAGCTTGAACTCAGGTTTTCCCCTCAAGCTGAATTCATGCCACCCTGGAGCTCTTGGCAGCTTTGTAAATGTTGCTGCCTGAATTTCACTTCTCTACTGGGAGACTAAGCTCCCAGTTCTCCCAGTAAGATACAGGTTTGAATACAGGTCATATTTCTGCTGTTCGCCACCAGAGTCACAGCTGTTTGCTCCAAACATGAAGATATTTTTATAAAAGCAAAAGCATGAATTATTTCAAACTTGCCTCAGGATGGATTTTCAAGGGTACTGCGGAGACTGTTTCCACAACAAAATGGCAACTCTTCTCCTGCTGAATTGTTCATGTTACTTTCACGAATGCTAGAAAAGAGGCTGGCTTTTTTTAAAATGTCATACTGGAATGGGAATTTGTTTCCATAAATCCTTTGGAAGCTACTGTTGTTGATGATGTTGTCTCATCTGACTGAAAGTTCAATTTGGCAATTTTTATTAGACCTTGCTTTTAGATATAGGCAATTAGCTTAACAAAGTATCAGATAGGATCTCTGCTGTGTTTGCAATACCTGTTGCTCTGATTCTTACCTGGTGGGAAATGACTTCGGAGGATCACAGACATGTCTTTGTAGCTGTTTACATCACATTTCTGACAGAGCTCCACCCTGCTTTCCCCATTTGTACTTTGTTTTTGATGAATAAAGGTCATGGCATTGGCATCACAAAAAAATATTGTTGCTGTAGAGAGAATTCAGCTGTCCCCTCTGGGCTATGAAACAAATCACATGACAGGACAGTAATGCACTGAAATGTTGGCAGGGCAGAAATCAGAGATGGAAGAGAAGCCTAAGACCCATGGAGATCTCTGCAGACCACCAGAATCCGGGCTGTTTCCTGGCCTGTGCTGGGCTCCTGCTTACTGCATAGACTCTAATATTTTGCACAACCTAGTTTTAAATGTACCCCAGCTGTTAGCCGTTGGTCTGTTATGGGTACCTGCCTCCCAGCCTAATGTGTCACACTGCCAGAATTTGTTTTCTAATAGGAAAAGGGCATTTTCTTTGTATCAACGTCATACCATTAGTCAAATACCTACCTGCAACTGTTTTTGGGCTGGGGGACATGGTTACAAGAGTCCTGCCTCCCCCTTTGCTCTGCTGTGAAAGGAAGTGCTGCTGTGAGGGCACTTCAGTGCCAGCAACTAGTTTAAGTCCCTGGCTTGTGTGGGACTCTGACCCGGTTGTAGACTAGCTACACAAAACATCTTTTTGGCCATGTTATACCTAGATGAGGGGATAAATGCATAGTAACTACATCCCTTGACTTACCTATAAAGTAAATAAGATCTTTCCCATGTTTCAGTGTAAACATCCACACTAACTATCATGTTTGTGGTTGTGTCAAAATCACCACTTGTCTCACAGGTCAAAAGCCATTCTTCTAATCTTACATTATGATTGAGTCGCTCAAACTCTCCAATGTTTTCTCTTCCTTCCAGTCTGCCAATACTCTCTAGCAAGGTGACATTTTAACAAGCTGAAATATTCCGGGAGTAATTTCATCACCAGCGCTTGCAGAAACACAGTCCCAGACTTATGGTCCATGTTTTTATGATTCTCTTGGCATATACCAAAATCTGATTTGTTCTGAGAATATAAGGGGAAACCAGCAGAAGTTGCTGTATTATTGTTAGAGCCAAGGACATGCGAGAGGCAATAAGCAAAAGCTCAACAGCAAAAGCACTCGGAAGCACTGAAAAAGCACTTTTGGCAGAAACACTACTCAAGCCATTCCAAATTCACAGAATTCTGTAGGAAGTGCATTGAAAAAGAAACTTCAGGTTAAACAGATCTTGAACTTTCCCTCCTAGGATCACACCACTACAACTGAGTAGTAAATTAAATTCTACAGAAATAGTTGGGCATTTTATTTGTAAACAGCCTAGATGTGAACTCCCTGTTTTTTCTCAGCTAAAGTCTCATGGAAGATACGTTTGAAACTGGGAATTGTCTGAATAATAATGAATACTACTTTTCACACAGTATTATAGCACAAGCCCAGAAATTATAACTTAAGGAGTGCAGATCTTCTTTGTTGCAAAGCCCTCAGGATTCATGTGGCAATAGCCAGTAATCAGATAAAATAGAAGCAATTAATAAAGTATTTCATCATTAGAAATATTTCCAACACTGGAAGATTTTGCAAATCACCCAGCAGGTTTTGCACATCCTCTGTCATTTGAGATTTTGTCAGTAATGAAAGCTAAATGAATGGTGAATACAAGTATAAGGCTTAAAACAATGTCACACAGCCTCAGTGTGCACAGAAATAGTATTTTAAGGGAGCTGTTCAAATTTAAACAAAACTGTTTCTTTTCTTTATAAAGCAGTCTCCTCTTGATTATTAACAGAATATAAGTTGCCTCAAAAACAAAGAGGTTTTTAAATATAAGACCATCACACTCCTATTTTCCCTTAGCATTGACTAAGAAGTGGTTGAAGTTACATCCCCATCTAGGGTTTCCGCACCTCTTAGTACTTTGCATCGTATTTCCTCCATGAAGTTTCATAACTTCTGCTAACTATGGAGGCCTGCAGAGCCCATCTACACTATAGGAAGTGGTTTTGGTGTTGCTCTAGCAACCTTAAATCAGTACTGAGTAAGCAGAGGTCCTGCTCAGTAGACAAATAACATCAGACTTTTGTTTGCACATCCTAATAATTATAAATAATAGAGGCAGCAGTTATGATGACCAGGCATACCCTTCAAGGAAATTGCAATTCTGTCTCTTTTATTCCTCCCCTACATTTTAACTTGGTAAAATTTCTAGTCCTGATGCTGCCTCTTGCAGTGCACTCCATGACTGGGGAACTGTTCCTACTTTTGCTCACAGCATCCTCAGATATGAACTAAAAGTGGATAACAAATCCTTTGTGACTCTGTGGTAAGGTAAAGGAGAAGGACTTCACCCACTGGAGAAGCCAGGTCCTTTTTAACTTTACTCCAGAGCAGACTGCATTTTGGGAAAAATAAATTATTCCTCTTTAAAAAAAAAAAAAAAAAAAATTTTCTTAGGTCTTTAACATGAAGCTCCTTTAGGTCACTCTTGTGAAGCTTTTGGGGATCATCTCTTGAAAAGTCCTAAAGAAACACAAGGTGTTCCTGCTGCTTGGATTGCAAAGCTAAGGCTCAAGCTCTGAAAAGTATGCTCATAGCAAAGAGATTTTGAACACAAAATCAAATCATGGCAACACACGCAGACAAACAAGACAAACACTTCATCTGCCTGCTGCCATTTACATTTTTCAAATACACACGGAGTATTGTCAAGGAGCTTGGCTACTTTAGTCTGTCACCAATCCAAGTCTATTTATGCTTTCTTCAAAACTAGTTCCTGATGCCACTCTGGTATTTTCTGCTGCTGCTTTTTTTTGCCATTCATCTTTGAATCATTTCCAGTCTGCAAGCAACTTTCTGATACCAGAACTGAACAGAATATTTCAGGCAGTCTTCTAAGGGCGTTCAGAGAAAGTCTAAAACTCCCTCCTCCCTGACTCTTACATAGTCAGCTCATATCCTTTTGATTTCAGACCTTGGTTTAGGTTTACACAAGAAAGGCTTTGCCATCTTTGATCATGGTGTTTTTTGTTTGTTGGGTTTTGCGTTTTTTTGTTGTTGTTGTTTTGTTTGTTTGGTTTGGTTTTTTCCTTTGGTTTTGATTTTTTCCATTTTTCTGGATAGATTTCACACAGCTTGCCACCACAGCTCTGGTGGACAATAAAAAAATGTATGGGAACTCCTCCAAAGTACGTGTTTGCAAGGAGTGCTATGCCAGGAACATCACTGCTGAAGTCCCAGTAACTAATCCAGAACTGATGCCATAACTTTTATGTGTACCAGGGGCACTGAAACCCATGCATAAGTACTTGGCAAATCTGCCCTTAAATTAGGATATATTCCATTGATATTGGCTATGATCGACAACAACATTCCATGATTTTGAGGTAGTAATCCTGAAGGGGGAGGGTTTGCGATGCCAATTCTTGTCATATGTTTTCCTGTCTCACCCTATCTTCAAGCCCAGTTAATCTGATGATATCCAACTGTCCTAATGAGCTGCATCTACTTCTAGACTGAAGCGTTGACAGCTGCCTGTCGTACTGCCAACAAAAACTTCTGAGACGGCTGTAGCTCATTCCTGCAAGTACGCAAATTGCTTAGTTTCCAGCCCAAATATGAGACATAATGATACTTCTTTTAATTGATCCGGGTCTAAAAAAAAGGTACGTCAAGAATATACTCAGTCATTTCCTCACGTACAGTTTATTCCCTCAGCTGGACACGAGGTTTCTCTCTACTGGTTGCAGAGGAGAAATCAAGGGCTCATGTCCCTTACAGCAGAGGTAGAGTCACATGGGCTAAGGTCAGTGAGAAGGACGTGTTCCTCCAATTAATGTTGGCATGTGTTTACTTATATTTTTATACATTGGTAATTCTTCCGTTTGCTGCTCTTGGATTCGGAGCACATGGCAAGAGCTTCAGCTTGTTCTTATTCTGGTAGGATTTAATGCCCTTAAATCTTCACCAAGACCTAGCCCATCTTATACCCATGGGATTTGCTTTCTTCCCAAAGATAATGCCCAAAGCTGATGGAAACAAAGGCTCATCAGCCTTTTCTTCCCCTGGACTTCAGGTCCAGAGCACCGAAACTGGGTAATAGGTGAGCAGATAAGACTGAGCTCCTAACAAGCCATTTAAAACCCATCACAGCTTTTGAGAGAGAAAGCTATCTAAACCAGAGCCTGGATTTTCAGGATCAATTTTGTCTTGGGTGACCTGAGTGTACACAGAAAGAGTACACAACAATCCTCAGACAAAGCCAGAGAAGAGACACACAGAAATGCTGATTTTTACCCATATGTGGTCAGAATAAATAGAGGCAACACCTTCACTGATAGCTGAGCAGGGCAGCTCATCTCCAGACAGAAGAAAGTTTTCTTTGTCAAAAGAAAAACCCCCATCTACCCTCTGCCCCTCATAACATTTATGACTTGACAGATTCCAGGAAAAATGGAAAACACCACTGAGTCAGGGGACAAAGAGCAGAAAAACTAGGGGAGGCACATCTGGTCCTGGCACACTCATGTAGCAGCCCAGGTCACTGTTGTGGCCTCTCCCATGCCAACCTTTCACACTCTTTTCATAGTTGAAGGTAGGACCGTTTCTTCAATTCAGCTTTTCCTCAGTAAATTCCTCACACACGTACAAGCACAAACACTCAAGACTCTTATTAAAATCAGGCTGGGAATGAAGAAAAGGGAAATTTGTTATTGGTCTAGGGTTTTTCTTTCCTTTTTTTTTTTTAATTCTTGGGATGTGCTCAAACATTATGATGGTGGAAACCATATAAGTAGCTAGATTAGACCAACAGACAAAACAGTGGTATTGGATACAGAAACAGCAGCTTTTGCCAGTTCCATGGAAAGAGAGGACAAATGAATAAACATTGATCATAACATCTGAAACCACCAGGCTTGGAAAAGCCTCTTTATTTTAGGAATAATCCACTAAAAGATGCCAGGGCTAGATCTGACCAGCTCTGACTTTTTCTCAGGAGTATAATTGCCATTGAGGAAGAAAAGGATGTTTGAGGAGGGATAAATCCAGGAACCTTCTATGCCATCATCTTTCAGTCACTAAGCTCTAGGGACAAATACAAGGGTTTGTTTTTCTGGCATGGCTTAGCTTTTTTTTTTTTTAATTTTAAATCTGTAGTTTTTCCTAAGCATATTTTCCAGATGTTTTTCATGCTGAAAAATCGCACGCAGTCCCAGGATGATGTACAAATTGAATGAAAGGCAAGCAAAAATTCCTAATATGTCTATCTCTCAATATCTCTTGAGTACAAGATGGTCTCACTTCCACAGGACCTTCTCCCCTCTTAGCAGATCTAACACATGATCAAGAATAAGGCAAGGAAGAATCCAGAGGTAAATGGTAAGCATGTTGACTGAATCTCAGTGCAACTGTACTGTAATTTCTATCCCAGCCTATTTTCAGTGTCTGGTGTTATTTAGGAACACATGCCGTATCATTCTGGGGAGGGAGGAATTAGCTTCTTTAGGATTACTGAAAACTTAGTAAGTAAGAAGCTTTCTGTATTTCCTCATAGCTAGAGACCAATCATTGCAACACAATTAGAAAAGATGGAGGCTGAAAGAGAAATTCTGATTTGACCTGAGTTCTTTACATTATAGCTGGTATGTGTGTGTGAGATGCATCTGAGTTCTGTGAAGTGAAAGATATTGAATATCTCTGTCTGCCTCAGGAATATTTTGAGCTTTATGTATGTGCTCACATCCTGGAAGGTGGCATTGGGAGGCCAGTCTCTTGGTCATCCTTGGTGTCAAATTCTTTGAGGATACTTCAATAGACTATGAAAATGGATGACTTAAGGTGTCACAGGGAGGTGAAATTTACCTCCTATAGGGCACCAAGAAGACCATACATTATATAACTGTGTATAATTTTGGTTTCCTCAGAAAAAGACAAGTACTAAAAACTAAATTGAAGCATAACTGCAATGGAGTTTTAATAGGCTTGAGATACTGTTTCAAGATGGGGATGTCTAAAATACACATTAAGGGTGAAATGCCAGCACCATGAAAATCAGCAAGAAAATCTCTTAGTGACTGTATTGGGACAGCATCCATACAGTTTATCCAGACAAAGACAGTATAAACACCAGAGGCACAATGGTCCCTGAGCTAACAGTGCTCGGTTGTTTAAGTGCAGGAAGCGGCCCACCCTTTTCCCACCTTTGTACAGCCAGGCAGGGGTCAGACACAGTGTAGCTGCCATAAGGGCAAGACTGATCCAAGTTAATGTCTCGCATAGGGTGACCAAGGCAGGGGGAAGGCAGAGCTGCTGCCCTGGACCTCTGTGCATGACTGCAGTGGCAGCCACAAAAGGGGCAAACATACAGTCAATCTGTGAAAACACCCTGTGGCCAAACAGATACACTCCACCCGTTGTCTTGGAGAAACTGGCTTAAACCACAGCTCAAGACAGTTTTCTTTCTTAAAGTCAATACTCAGGTGAAAGAAAGGTTTCAAAAGTTGCCCTTATAAGGGGAAGAAGTACAAGGAAGCAACAAGTACCACTGCCATTGACACAACACATCCTATCTCCTTCCAGTACTTTTGCCACTGTAACAGAATCCTGAAGTAGTTGTTTTTAATTCAGGATTGAGGTGATTTCATCCTTCACATTCATTATCTGAGTAAGCGAGTACATATTTCTCTCGATCTTCATATTTATCTTGATTATTCACCTTTGGTAATGGAACATGTAAGAGAAGAGGGAAAGCTTGAGTTCACTGCCAGGGATTGCCTCCGCAGGCAAAATGAAATGAAGGTACAAAAATCAAAAACCATGACGGAAGAGAAAACTATTTGTTCGTTTTTTCTTAACTTAAAAACTCAAGGCAAAATAGTTCCCCAGCCCTCTATAGGAGCTCTCCACAGATTAAGTGTTGTGAAGCCCTCATCTTGGGAGTAGTGTGAGGAGGCACTGAGAGCTGAATTTCCATGCAACATAGACATGCACACTTTTAATCTGGTTGTGGTTTTCTTAATATGCAAAGATCCTAAAGTCAGCTCTGATTCGACTCATCAGTTCCAGCTAATTTTCAAGCTAAGGGCTGTAATAAGCAGATTCAAGAGCATCTGGGCAAATTTAGCTCCAACCAATTTGCCTCTAGAACATCCTTTGAATACATTTGCATAGTCTTATGTTCACAAAGCTACATAAAATATGCCTTGCCAGCTGCTGGCTGGGCCTCTCAGCCTGGCATGCTGCTGTCACTGCTGAATATCCACTGAAGCCTTGACAAAGTCCTTACAGTCATTCACCTTTTCTTTAGTTGATATTAAGTGTACCCCTGTATAATGGTGTGCAACAAATGTTTGGAATAATGGCGATTTATCCACTGGACAGGCAGTGTGCAGGCAGGGGGCTCATTGCCCGACATCACTGCGCCACAACCTTGACCTACCGATAGGATATATGAGGGTAAGAATGAAGAGCAATCGCTACCACCCGGACTTGGCTTTCCCACTGCAGCACAGTGCCAAATTTGATAGTCTTGTTGGTGATCCAGGCACATGCCCGTTATGACAAGTTTATTTTAAAGAGGTCAGGTAGCAGCTGATGGATGGCGGGAATTTTTTAGCATTCCCAAAACAGGCAGCGTTTGAATGAACAATCTGCAGAAGCAAACGTCAGCAGATGCACTGGAAATACCCTGTGCTAGGGTCTTCGTGAACTTGGAGTACTTGCTCTTCGGTGCCTAATTATAGTCCCTATGGCTGTTCATTACTTACAGTACACTGGGATCTAGGGATCCTGGGCAGGTTCAGAGCTGCTTTGTGCCAGATGCTGCACAAACACAGATGCTAGTTCTGGTAGATGCTATGAGCTGAGGCCCTGCAAACTCCTACCCATGTGTTGAACTTTCTGTACAGCTGTAACTTCACTTGGTTCAGTCTGATCTGTGCAGATATGCAGTTCTATTGTGTTCTAGTTCATTATCTATTTAACACCTATTGAACTCTCTGCAACTGCTTAAAAGCATAAAGTAAATCATGCGCATAAATGTCTGTAGAATGTGGGGCTTAATAAAGACCAGCAGCAATGTGGGCAGAGGATAACTTGAGAGAGAGGGAAGATAAAACTAACCATAAAGGGAACTTGTGATTACATAGAGTAGCTACATACATAATTTGCGGGCTTTGTGGTTTGGGAATTCTGTTTGTTTGCTTAATGTAAATGAGCAAGAGAATTTAAAGAATCTCTACTACCTACTGAAGCTGAAAAGTGAGATGTTGTAGGCCTTACCCAGTGCATTTATAAGTCCTTCCTTGTTCAGCAAAACACTTGGCCACGTTTTGCACTGTAAGAGACGAATACCAAATAGTGTGTTTTCTGCAAGAACTGGGGGCCGCTTGTCCACAAAGTGCAAACGAAAATAAACATACTGTCCCCCAAAATACTCGTGCACAAGAAACATAAGGAGGGAGGAATCTTGTGAGGTTGGGGTGTGTTTTTTTCCTTCAATATTTGTGAACTCTTTTCTGCATTACTTGACCAGCTCTAACCAAAAGCCACCTTTGGGAATGTTCTGTATTCACAGTCTAATTTAGATGTACCCAATTTAGATGCAAGTTCTCACCATGCATCACTCTCGGAACAAGTTTCTTTGTAAGCTGTTGACAGAAAATGTTTATAGTCCTATTATACTCGAGTAAAAAATGCAAACTGAGTAATGGATGTAATATCTTTTCCTTCGGTTTACTAGAGTTTATTTCCCTGTTGTGCAAAGTTTTGTCTAGATTGTAAAAAAAAGATCACTTTGTCTTGACTCATACGTTTTATTCTCCATGAACAATTTAACAGGGTGAATTCTGGAGAGTTTGCAGACTGTGTCTGTTTTGGAGTGACAATATTTTAAGGGAACCAGGATTCCTAAAACAAATCATGTTAATCAGAAATGTGTTGTCACTCTTCTTCTTTGGGAACACTGAGATAACAGGTCACCTTTAACTTACTGACAGAGTTTGAATTTTGACTACTGAATACTTGCTCCAATCTAAACATCAAGTATCAGCTATTTGTAGCACTTGGCAAACAGAATAAAAAAGGTGAAACTCTGAATGATTTTTTATCGGCTCTCTGCAGGTCTGAAAGTCTTATTTAACAAAGAGTTTCTATACTTGCTGAAGTTAAGCATACACTGAAGATAAGCATAAGTGTGAAAGCTTTGCTGAATTCATACTCAGGTACTTTTTTTACAGCTTTTGCTTAATCTGGGCCACAGCTAACAGCTGAGTAGTAATACTGAGTGTAACAACTAGGACTCCAGGGAGGGTGTGGATGCTATTTTTGACCCACTTAAATTGATTGCTATTCAAATTCTGTGTCAGTTACAACATGTTACAAAGATACAGAGACTCTACAAACAGACACAAGTTACTTTCTTGGTCTAATCACACCTCACTTTCTTACAGGTCTCCAGAGACCTTTAGCTTTTTACTTTGCCTGGTGGCTTTCTTTGTACCCCAATGTGTCTCATTGAAAATTGATATGTGAAAGGAACAAGCTTTCCCTTTATTTAAAATGGATCTTGTTTGTTCTTCCTGGCATTGGATTGTTATTACGTCTGCAGGGAGGGTTAGCTTTTAATCTGTGTTATTGTACCGTGTTTCCATCCAGATAGAGGCATGCCCCAGCAAGACAAGGTGCTGTGAAAGTTCAGGTTGTTGCGGTTAGCTTCCAGCAGAGGATATTATTTTTCAGCCACCCATGTTGAATTGTCAGTGGCCAACACAAAAAGAACAAGAGCAACCAGACCATTGATATTTGCACACCTAAGATGTAGCCCAGCCAATCAAAGGCCAAATCTTGAACTTCCTACTGAAGTCTTGATCTTGTTAAACTTGACTTGACTAAGAAATCTTCCTTCATAATATTAATCCTATTGATTTGAACATGAACCCAATCCTTTTCCTTCTGAAATTCCCACTGAATAGAGTGATGAAAATCCAAAACTTGTGGATTATGCCAGTGAAAGAATATGCTATGAGTGAGAGCCTGTAATGCTTTGTGAGGAACACAACACAGTACATGATTATAAGTCACAGGACATGATCTTAAACCAAACACAGGGTCCTTACAAACTTTCCTCTGAATTGAGTGGCAGGGAGGTTCTCAAAGCTAAGTCAATGCTGTATTGTAACTTACCTTTGCTGTAACTTTGGTTGATGGTTCTTGTGGCATACCTGCCTGTGGACAAATGGCACTTTCTGAAGGCTTTTATGACCTTCACATACAGACCTTGCCCTTTCCAACAAAATCAAATGAAGCTCACAGCTCATGAGGAAAGATACTTGGATTATGACAACCTGCTGACACACGTGATAAAAGTGTTGTTTTTTCAACTCAAAATAGCCAGAATACCCCTATGAAATATTCTTTCTCACACAACATGCTGATTTCTCATTATGTGTGTTGACATTTTTCAGACTGACCTCAGCTAGATATTTTGTTCCGGAGTCCCCATTTAGTGGAACATTTAAACAATAACACTTTGAAGCATGCTCAGTCTCTCTTTTGAAGTCCATTCAGGCTCTGCCCTAGGGTCAGCAGGCGCATTCCAGCAATGATGCATGGGCCATCTGCTGTACAAGTTTAAATCCCACTGGTCCTATACCTAGAGGTACTAACACGTTGCATAACTTGCACTGAAAAAACAGCCTGCCAGTTCAGACAGGGTTTGGATTTATTCCTATAGTTCTCTTATATTCTTGCTGGAGGGCCAATACACAGTAACCTTTGTGGATACTGGGGACTACAAATTGATGAGATAAATAACAGGAAATGACATTAGGTTCTTGCATTCAAACACCTTATTTTCCTTTGCCCATCTATGCCCTTGCTCTGTGATTCTCGCAGCTCACTGTTTGGCATCTCATTTAGGTGGCTTCCTATTCCAGACTTTTCACTTAGGTGGGCTCTGGATACGCTACCCTAAAGACTGGTCCAGGACTTAGTGTCAATTGCTGAACATGGGAAAAACAGGATGGTGCACTATGGAGGATGAGTTTTTCAAGACAATGTCAGTGATTCAGATGACCAGTGACCATTTACTTGGGTAGGAATCTTGTATCAAAAACACGAGAAAAGTCTCTGCCAAAATATGCCTTTGTCTATATATTTTATCCATTGTGTTTTAATGTTAACTAGCCATTATTAAACTTAACAATGCATTGGCTAAGTTTAATATATCTCAGACCCAAGCACTGTTGGTCTTATTGATGCTATGTAAACATAGAAGAAGGAGTGGTCCCTGCCCTTGGGAGTTTAAAATCTAAACTTGGACAATACACTTCAAACATATGGTATATCCTGCAGGCTGATTTACCAAACTTCAATCAGCAGTAGCCTTACAATTAATTTACGTTGCACATATGTTTTGTATTTGGGGACATTAGCTCTGATGGGCCCCTTGAAGGAAAAGTGAGTGTATGTACATGCTGACCTTTTAATGATGGAAGAAGGACATGGCAACAAGCATGAGGAGGCCAGTTGACATCTGTGGGATGGAGCATGGCACAAGGATAAGCATGGAAGAGGGACATAAATAAGGTACAAAAGAGGGAAAATTGTAAGTCTTGTAGCAAAGGAGAACAGTCATAGCAGAGCTAGTTTTTCAAAGCAGCTCTAGCAATAGTTGTGCACCAAAATAAGTGGGCACGTTTCCACTTTTGAGTATCTGTCACTTATTCAGATGCCTCCTTGGAAACTGAGCTCTCCGGAAAATCTGTCCTCAACGGTGGGTACTGAGCACTAAACAATCTGGCCTGCTCATTTTCTCAGTATGTGGTTCATCTGTTCTAAGGAACAAGTCCTTCTGGAAAAATTAAAAAAAAAGGCAGAAAGAAGTGTTGAATACAGAAAAGTCTCCAAGCTGTCTCTTGGCCTAATCATCAAGAAAGGCAGAAGAAGAAAAATTTCATAAACCAGATAAAGTCAAAAGTCTAGCCACCAGAACCTCTTACAAACGTTGCAGTAGTCCATGAAAGATGGTGGACATGGGTTAAAGCACCGAGTAGGAGTCAGAAAATATGAATTTGCTCATTTGCTTCATCTTCCTGTTCAAAATGTTCTTATCTGTCCAAAGACCAGAAGCATAACAGGAATATTTGCCCCATTACCCTACAGGAGAACACTGTGAACAGTAGTTAGGATCAAAATATGGCCTCAGATGGAAGAAGCAGCCCATGAGGTAGAAGAGAGTCTCTCCAAGGCTTTCTGTTTCCAAAGAACAAGAGTGGAAAACAACATAACAGAACATGAAGAGACACAAAGCTGAAGACTGTAATGTAGGACACACTCCCATGTACACAGAAATCCATCCCCCAGCTGTGAAGGGATATAAATCTCCCCTTTGTTTGCCATGCCTTATGATGGAGTATGATGTAGCACTAGTGCTGGACAGTCAGCCTTTTAGTTAGACCTCCTCAGACCTTGCTGTCACCTCTGATCCCTGTGAACCAAAGTGGGCACCTTTTGCATAATGAACCTCTCTCTTTGCGTCACCTCCGAACTTGTCCTCGTGTCTCCCTGGTGGGATCCTGTAAGAGGATTGGGTGGGCCAGGAGGGAGCAACTCCATTGATTGAGCACAAAAAGTTTATTAGAAGGCATGCATCTTAGAACCAGTCATGGAAAAAAGAAAAAAGAGTGGATTTGCTATTAAATCGGATATTCTTGGTGGTTTTTCTCAGCACAACTCCCTCTTTTAAAAGCTAACAGAAGCAATCAAGAGACCTGCCCTGTAATTCCTGAGTTCCAGTCCCAGCTCAGACATTAACTCTGAAGCCAATATAATCCTCTTGTTCCCTACAACAAGGCCTCAATCCTCCACTGCTATAAATCAGCATAACTCCTTTCACCTAAGTTAGTGTTACCCCATTTGAAGATTTGGTTCAGAAATTACAGCACCATAGAATAGAGTTCTGCAGAAATACCCAGGAAAATCTGTTCCCCAGAGAAGTTTACACTCTAGAACAGCAAGATATGTACTTGTGAGCTGTTCTCATGACATTTTAGGCCCACAAAGTGGTTACCTCCTGACAAGACATGTTCCTCTGAGATCCAGGTTTAAAAGTGATGGATATCTTTCAGGATAATTAACTATCTTCAGTTGCTGCTGCCAGAGAAGGGAGGGAGCTTTGCAGTGCCCACTGCACAGCCATAGATTAACTTTATGGAGGAGCTGCCAGAGACTCGCTTGGTTCTCAATCCAGTTCAAAGGGGCCAGGGCAGGAGCTGTTAATTACCTAATATTTAAACAAGGATCCTAGTTCACATCCATTGCCATCTTCTAGTTACATTTGCCCTCCTCTTGGTAAACAGCAAATATTTTCTTGGAAACAGTCTCATTTTTTATGCCAGTGGCAAAATAAATCCCAGCTCATCATGGATACGTCCTTTCCAAAGAATTACCACAAAAATGTCTGAAACCCTGTAAAGGCTGTTAATGACTCTACATCTCCATAGGGCTTTTTTCCCCCCTTCCTTTTCACTCTTTTCTCCTTGCTCTGACAAGCTGGTGAGTTGGGAATGGCTTAAAATACCACAACAGCCATGGCAGGACATCAAGAAAGAAAAAGGGACAGAGTTTTGAAATACTCTGTGTAAGGCTCCAAGCACTTGAGTTGGTGCAAAACTGACTGGACTTTACCACACAGCAGTCAGATGATCTCTGCAGCTTTGGGAAATAGAAACTCTGGAGAAGGGTGGGGGGGAAACGGTCTCTGCCACATTGGTCTTTATTGTCTTATGGATTTTATCACAGTATTGTTCTTTATTTCCTGCTATTTATAGGCTCTCATGTTTTGTGCTGCTTTCATGTTTGTATTATCTGCCTTCCCACGACATGCTTCACCCTAGCCCTTGCCTACAGCTGGATCCATAAAGGCAAGACCAATGGTTTTGAATGGCACATCAGGGTTCATCTTCTTTCTCTGGGCGATGCATGCAAATTGCCCTTTTCTGAAGAACTAAGCAACCCAAGATGCACAATTTAAACAATGGTGGTCACTCTACACAACTCTTGCATAAAGGAGCTGGGGAGTTTGTCACTGGGCTTTTGGGTATCAAGCGATGACAGTCTTTTAAGAGCCGCAGACAGTGATGTTGGGGCTGTTCACTCTGAAGTCCGTGCTTTACAATGGATTTAAACCATGAGCCCATCAGTGCATGAGTTGATGATAACCACTCCAAAAACCGCACCTGAAAAATTTTATAACTCTTGTCTTTGTGCAAGGTACTGCAGAGAGAACATGCTACAGAGGCTATCCTTGTCCTAATTTCCATGATCTAAGGATGTAACTCTACTGACCTGAACTAGCAAAAGTGAAGTTAGTTCTAGTTTGAAACAAATGAAGAGGCTTATAAAAGTCAGGTCCCTGCCCTAATAAACTTACTTCCTAAAAGGTGGCTTCAACAGACCATGGTGCTAGAAATAAGAATGGGAGAGGTGCAAAATAATGCAGAAATCACTGAAGTCAGTGATTTAATCCTATCAGCATCCTTGTACCTCACCTCACAGCAGTTTCCAGGCACCCACAGCACCCACTCCAGGCACAAAGCAAAAATAAGGCTGCTGGTTAGGTGTGCTGGAACTGAGGGATTAACTCCCAACCATGGTCCTCTTCCTGCATTTAGAGAGTGACAGCAAGTCTCTTGTATGGATCCACAGCTTGCATCACTTCTCCTTGTGTACAGAGCAGTCTGCCTTGGAAGCAACCACACAGCTCAATGCCAGTAACAACAGGGAAAAACCCTTCACCTAAACAGAGAGGAACAGAAAGCCCTGTTTTGGGACCCTTTCACAATATGTATCCAGCAGCAGTGCCTGCTATGAGCTGCTGGAGCATTACAATGAAAATGAAACACTTGCTTAGAGACAGAGCCAGGCTTGGCCAGCTTTTACTTATGGGATTTTTGGTCAAGTTACTCCCACTGTTTTACCTGTGAGTGCATGCAAAAGGACCCCAGAACATCATCTTTCAGTGCTGCAGAGCAGCATGAAGGCACCAGTTTGTCAATGAGAATCATTCTGGTTTACTCAAATTGTGCCTATTCTGGGAACAATCCCTTGAAAAAAGCAGATTTTTTTTTCTGTAAGCAGCATAGAATGCAGATTTCTTATTCAGTTTGAAACAGGTTTCTGTAGTTATCCTTGACTCCCTATAGCAGCCAGACTGAAAGAGCAGACATGATGGAAATAAAAAGCATCTATGATGCACCAGACCAAGCAAAGATAAAGTGTGGTACAGGGAGAATTAAGAGGTGGCAAAGCACAAGCTCATGCTCATGAGTCTTGCCATTCTTTCTACGGTGATGCTAAGAAGCAAATTTGTGTCAAGCCATGAACATTGCTAAAGCAAATGCCTTGTCTCCCAGGCACCAAAGAGTCCCCAAAACTTCCATTTAAAATTTTTAGCGGCCATCCCATTGAAATCATCCATTTCACCACATGCAAACAATGTGTGGAGAGCTATGTCACAATCCTTTTTCAGGGTGGGAGAAAAATATTTGCCACTAGGAACTCCACAACACTGGAAACCAAAGACCAGACTAACTCTTATCCTGTCCGAGTAACAATTAAAAGTGTGAAACAAAAGGTTTCCAGCAGAGACTGCTGCAGAGGCTTAAAAGACAGCAGCTTTGCTGCAACTGCTGCAAAAACGTAGCCCCAGCCCTCCCAAAAATTGCCAAGTGCCTTGGTACTCATGGGCATCAGTTTGGATAGGGGCTGTCACCTCTTCCAAGCCCAGCAGTTACAGTCTCCTTCTGCCCTTTTTTTGGTCGATGAAAATCTGACTGTTTACATCACAGTGTCTGGTACAAGCCAACTCCTGTTTATCTCCTGAGACACACTTTTCAGTGTGCCATCACATGCCCTCTCAGCCACTGTCTAAGGCACATTGACAGGTTGTGGTAGTTTTCCAGTCAGACTCTGAAATGGTAATTCACACTTTTATCGTGGCAAGATTAGATTATTGTAATTCTTTATTGGCCAACTTCCCAAAGCAGGCTCTGCACAAACTCCAGATGGTGTGAAATGTGGCCGGCAGGATTTGAGTTAAGAAGGGACAGTATCATCCATTCTGTTAAAACCTCTACCTTGGCAACTGGTTAGACAGCAAATTGATTTAAAAACTGTCTTTCTCCCCCTCTGTGCACAGCTGAGTTCAAGCCTCTGTCAGCAATCTTATGATTCGTTACGGTCCAGAGTATGTTACCCAAGCTCACACTACCTAGTAAATAATTCTCTGAGGAGTGATTTCAAGGAGGTGATGGTAGTTTAAACGTGATTTCCATCTGCTTGTTCTTCTCTAAGACCTGGGCAAAAGCTGGCCAGGATACTGCAATTACACTCTTTGCAAACATTAGATGAGGGCGTTAGGGAGTGACAGGCTCTCCTGCTCTTATTGCACCAAAACTTCAGTCTGAAGATCCCTGTCTCTGCAAGTAACTGTCTCCAGGTGTAAGGCAGCAAACCGTAGCCCTCCGCTGGGCATGGCTGGGAGGCATAGCTGGGAGAAGTGGCGATGCCAGCCTCATCCCACAGAGGCAGCCACCCCTAAAGCACATCCCTAAAGCTCTTCTGAATTGCAGGTGTCTAATCTTCTCCCTTCTAACCCCACCATGAGCCACCCAGGGGACACCCAGACAGCAGCCAGGGTCCTCGCTCCTGCTTTTAGCACTGCAGGGCCTCATCAGAAAACACAGAATGCTGGTACGTGTTCTTATGTGCCATCTTTCACTTGTGTAAACAGAGGCTACACAAACAATTGATAGGATAATAACTGACTTCATACAGACCAATACAAATAAAACCTTCCGGTGTTTTGGGCTTTTGTCTTCTTAGAACTTTCTTTTTCTGGAAGAGCATGATATGAAAGGTGTATTCCTCTGTTTTTGATTTGTTTTTATATCGAGCCCAAGAGTTAAAACCTTCCCTGACTTTGCTCATGGTGGATAAATTCCTACAGGCCTTTCATGCAAGGGGAAAGTCTTGGGTGGGCTGTAATAAGAGTCCAGTAAAGAATGATCATTTGGCTTCTTTTTATTAACTGCTGTTTACAAAGCAGTATGTGATTTGCTTCATAAGAGGGTGATAGGCAGGGGACAGCTTTTGCTGTGCAGTGGAATGGCATGGCAAACACGGCATGCTCTGCACTGTTTACCTTCCCCATCACTACTGCAGGGAACCTGTGACCTGCGCTCATGGACATGGATATAAAAGCTCATGCTGTTTTGGTATGTTGTTTTTTTTTGTTAGTGTGAGACAGCTGACACAGACTGTTTGCTTTGGGAAAACAACCAGGCCCTTTTGTTTTGCATGAAGGGGGTGAAATAAAACCCTTTATATAAAGCATTGCACTGACTCTGCAAACAGCTACTGCATAAGGAAGAGAGAGTGGTGGTCAGCTCTGGGGTCACGCTGTCATTTTAAACCTATAGTGCCACCATCATTTTAGAAAGTCAGAAGCCTGGGGAAGCTGTTGAAGACACAAAATATTTCCCCATATGGATAAAAATACATTATTAAGAAAAAACAGCAGTGTGAGAGAACAGGCAAAGTCAGGATGGTTTACCTGCAATAATGAGAATTTGGAGTTCAGATAAAATGAGATACAGGCTGGTCTCTGATACTTGAACTGAGATGATCTGTACTTGCCATGGGACCAGGAAGTATATGGGGACCTTTTGTATCACTCTTATACACCCCACTATGTCATACTGGACCATATGTCTAGCCATCTTCACACAAGAAAGCTAGTGGGAATGGCTTCAGGATTACTGGAGCTTGTACCACTCTGAGAACAGCTTCTAGGGCAGGAGTTACTGTAATCTAAAATGGGTACTTTAATACAGACCTGCCTCAGTGCTGTCTCAAGCACGATGCTACCTATGAGAGGTGCTGATACACACCTGTCAGTCACAGGTCTCCATTCATCCCATTCCCAGGTCTCTCCAGACTAGGAGACCACTCAGCTTCTTCTGAATGAAGGTGCCAGACCATCTCCCACCAGTGCCAAGGGCACAGCCTTAGCTACAATCTGGAATGAAAATTCTACTAATTTTACAAAGGATCTTTTAATTTCCCAACATCTAATTTTAAAGACAAATTTTATCAGTATTGGTTAACCTGAATCACTTCATCAGCGAGTGGGCTTGAGGTGTCTGAATACATCTAAGGCATCTAAAGCTAATTTAAAAGGTTGTGATGACCTAAGGCACCTGCATGGGTCTGGCAGGTAAAATGCAGGACCTACAGGACACCCATCATCCTCTCTTAAGGACAGATGGAGCTCATGTGGGACACATGCAGGTACTGTAGTGTATCAGAGTATCTTATATAGAGTCAAACACATAGGAGTAGGCAACCTGACTGCCTTCTATTTGAATCAGACAGATGTTTACAGAAAATCTTCCCCCAGCTTCTTTTGCTGCTGAGAACTAAGTCACAAATGCATTTTGGGCATTTCAGAAAACTGTCCAACAGGAGCTCTGGGAAAGGTAATGCCTGCTTATTTTATATAGAAAATCACAGACAGCCTACTTGTATCTCTGTGTGTGTGTGCCTTATTCTAGTGGGAGATCACTAGAAGGGTCTCTGTGACTCCAGCTGCCGTGGCCTTGAGCAGCGCAGCAGCCTGAGCTATGATCTGCTCAAGGCTTTATGAACCTCAACATCAGTCCATTCAGTACAAGCATATGATGGTGATAACTATCTGATGGGCCACATGATAGACTAGAGAATCAGACAGTAAACCTCACCCCAATGTGTGTCACATAGCCCACCAGCCCAAACACGTGCCATTTCAAGACAAGTTCTTTACCAGATGAAAGAAAGGCTCTCTAGATCAGATAAACAGCATAGTAAATGATGTGGCCTTCAGCTGTGAACATTAATGCTCACTATGCCAGGTGGCTTAAGCTGCAAACATGTAATCTGGCTGTGTAGCTTTCAGGCATCCTTCCATGTTCTTAACTCTCCTGATAAATTTGGAGAATTTCCTTCCAAAGAACACATTTTCTACCACCTTATAACATAAAACATCACACATTATGAACTCTACCAAACTACAGCCAAGAGTGAAAGAGCTCAGACATCCCTACAGAGCCACTTTTGAATAGCTGGGGAAAAGCACATTAAAAAGTTGCATACTGCACTCTATATATACTGCCACTGTGACCAGAAGTGTAAATGTGTACTCAAACCTCAGGTTATTTGTAAACCTAGACCAAGAGTGAGTAGAAAAATAAATAGATCATGAGCATTCATACAGAGCCTTTAATTAGAGAGAAGAACGTGGATCTCTGTGTAGGAAGGTTATATCTTCACATGGTGCAAATCAACACAGCTCCATTATGGAATTACATCAGTTTGTGCCCATGAGGATCTGGTCAGGTAACGCATATGAGGATGCCTGCTTTACCATGGAAACACACCACCTAAGCAAGGGACCACATGAGCAGCTTTACAGCAACTGTATTAGTACTTGACAGGGCAGGAAAGTAAAATGAAAACAATTGCTCTAATTGAAACTACAGGGGGTGTGTAAGTAGGGCAGAATGCACAGTAATTACCTGATTTGGAGTTAAGCCAGAACACCAACACTAATGCTCATACTCTATGGGACTGTGAAGGAGCCTAAGTAAACAGGATTTTGGTTTTCCATCTTTGGCTAAAATGGTTGTTTACACAGAAACAGAGAACTGTGTGAAAATATATGGTGCGTGCTCAAGACTGAGGAATGAAGTGGGGCTGCAAGCTGAGGAACTGAATCTCCACTCGCACTTGCACCAAACGGCAAAGAGATGTGGTGTTCACTGGGAGAAATGCTTCCTGCCTGGATAACGGATCTGTGCACGGGCACAGCTTTGTCCAGCTATGGAAAGGAAATGCCAGGTTACTGCAAATGAAATCAAGCTCTGTTTACATGAGTGTTAACATAAACCTTCTGGATATCCTCAGGCTGGAAGTGCTACCAGCTCCCAACTCCCTCTCCCACAGCTCTGCAGTAACTACCTCCCCCTCACTCAACCCCCTGCAGTCCATTTGCCACATGCCACCCCTATACCTGCCTCTCAGCCATCACCAGCAGCCCCCAGGCCCTGCTCCTCACTTCCCACCACATCCTCTCCATGTCGCCTACAAAGAGAGGCAAACCTTCAGCACAAAGCTGTTCCTAGAAAGGTCACTTCCCACACTGCGGTGGATTCTCACGTGTGAGGCACACGAGAAGCATGAAGACAATGGTTAATAGCAAAATGAGGTTTCACTGGTAGCACAGCTGGGGGACAGCCTGGTCTGGTGTGACCTAGGAAGTCAGCTTGAAGTATCAGCTGAGAAACAGCTATAGTATCTGTGGGAAAGACTAGATGAAGCCCTGGAGGGCCAAAGCTCCTTTTCTGAGGAAAAACCTATGGGCAATGTCTTACCCAGCAATCCCCGGTCATCATCCAATGAGCATGTCTTAGTCATACAATAGAAGAACAACTTCAAGCATCTGCTCCAGCATCATTCATTGCTTCATAACTGTGCCAGCTCCGCCAGCAAGTAGCAACTGCAGCTAGCTGTCAAGCCAGCATTGCAGAGCAGTAAGTCCTGCATGCTACCAACACACGTCTGAACCTGTGACCCACAGGTTCTGCAGACCATCACAAATCCTCTGAGACATACATTTCCCCACAGCCTTATAGGTTGTTTTTAGTTGGACAAATTCAAATGGCTGCCACAAAAGCTTAATCTCTTTCCAGCCACACTCATGCTGAGTGTCAATAGGAAAAAGTCCCAAGAATACGCTTGATAATTACAGAGCTGTGGCTGTAGCAAAGAACAAAGTATAATGCAGGCTTGAATACTCAGGAAATTGACTGCTGATATGTTTCCATTCATTGTTTTGTTCTCTGTTCTCAGCGTTATATTAAAATCTCCTACTAAGAATGAGCTTTCTTGTTTAATGGAACTTGTCAGTTAGAGGAAATCTGCTTGAGCTGTTTGATCTATTCTTTAAAATAATATTAATTGCAAATTTAGCACATGTCCCTATCTAAGTTAGCAAATTATTTGAGACCTAAAGCTGATATTTTTCAAACTCTGTTACCCACAAAAAAGCATGGCCCATCACTTTCTAACTCTAAGGCATTCACCACCCCTTTGCTCTGACTATTCAGTCCTGGCTATTCATTTGGTATGTTGACTGATTGATTGGACCAGTCACCTGACATTGTTTTCCTGGCTCTATTAGTGAAAGGTGATAGTAGTGAATAGCAAACAGTAAACACGGTGTGAATCTCTGGTCATGAGAAAATTCACGAAACTTTGCAGTTTCTGAGCATTTTCATAAAATCCTGACAACTACATCAACTTATTCAAGTGTGACCCCACATCTATAGGACATCATGCTCAGTGCTTCCGTCTGCCTCTCCATTAATGGAACTAGCTGTCTGTTTGGATTCCACGTGACTCGTAATTATATACTGAATTTGCATGTTTGCTGTTCATCCCGATTCCCAGCATGTGCACTCATAATAACAAATCTTAACTTTGGGCTCTGAAGCTCATGCACAGCTGAATCTAGATTTCCAAAGTTCTACAGTTCAATGATATTTATATCTGGAGGTTTCTCTTGGTTCCTTGCAGACATGAAAGAACCATTTACAGAAATCAGATAGAGTGGCCAGTTTAGACTCTATGTAAGTCTGCAGGAATATTTCAGTTTGCTGGTTCTGAACCTTCAGTGAAAGTCTGCAGAAATAGTTTGCATTGGGTGGCTCACAGAAACAATATTTCTTTTGTGAATGTCTTCCTGCTTCCAATTATAGCAGAATGACAGAAGAAAGGGGAAATAACTGATTCCAGGGTTCATATAATTAGATATAATACCCTCTATCATCATCAGTACTCGATGCTTTTCTTTAGGCAGTCTCAAAGACTTTTTGAAATACTCAGAAACCACTGTTCATGTCAGAATGATCACAACTGCCATTACTTTTAGGAGTTTGACTCTGCAGACAGAGAAGTGGTGGCATAAGCCCTCTCTCCAAGAGGTAGCAGCATCAGCTCTGTATGCAGACCCTGAGCATCCTGTCTTCCCCTCTGTCTTAACAACTCTGGCAGGCATGAGGAGGTGCCTCCCTTCTCTGGTGACAGCAGGTTTGATTATACTTGTGCTTGTTCATGTAATTTGCTTCACCTTGGTCTTCCTGAAAACATTGCCTTGGTGCTGCACACCTCTGTCAGTCCTGTTTGCTGACCAGACAGCTGACTGCAGACTGGGGGCAGTGAGACACCTGCCTACATAAGGTAGGTGCCTTAACACAGGTACCTTAATGATGGGACATGCCTCAGCCACAACTCTTCATGCCATCAGTGGAGCCTGAGCTCTGCCTGTGCACCAGTTTTGGACATGTACCATCCTCCTCTGCTCCATCTCCTCTGCTCCTCACTAATTTAAGCAGCCCAAGTTGCAGGGAATTCCTCAAAAATAAAACCATTCTCCCTGCCCTGTTCTCTTCTTAAAACAACGGCAGAATTGTTCAAAATAACCCAAGGGAAGAAATCCAAATAGGAGGTGACCTCTTTCCAACCCTTGGTGCTGGGGGCCGAGGTGTGCCCCACCACAAGCTCCCAGGGTCATTCCAGCACCTTTGTCTCATTCCCTCCTGGAGAAACGCCTTCCCTCGCTGCCTCCCACGCAGCTCGTGTTTTCCTGTGGCCCATGAAGAGCTCTCTGTTCCCTGACATGAGTCATGCCCGCAGGCTGAGGCCACTGACATCAGCCCCTTCACAGCCCTCACTAGGGCTGAACACGCCGGCTGCCCCATGGTGTTTCTTTGGAGCTTTGTGCTGAGTATAACGGCTGGGACTGTTTGTCAGGGAGAGCGAGAAGCCGAGAGCACGGCTCGGCACAGGGCAACAGCTACAGCAAGCGATCTGTTGTGGTGGATGCCATCCAGTGAATTGGAGGAAGAGCAGCTGCAGCAGCCCTGCCTTTCATGCCTGCTAGCAGGCAAACTCTCTCCCGGCATCCCCGGAGTGGTGCCACAAGCTGAAGCCTTGCTGGCTGTCACTACCTGTGCCAGCCACTCTGGGACACTGGCACATGCTGCAAACACCTCTTTATTTGATGGTGTTGGCACTACATCTGATACCGCAACAGAGATGGTGCGGTTGGTTTTGAAGACTGCTTGAAGACTACAATAAGAGCTCTTTATGGGCATAAAATTACCATTCTGCAACACTGGCAAACCATTCCCTTTTCCAGGAAAGGTGTTTTGTAGTACCGCAGGAAAGTTATCCCTCAGGTGGTGTAAGCTACACCAGCAGCAGTGCCATCCTGTAGCTCTGACCAGAGGCTAGCACAGGTATTTTGATCAAGGGATTGAATGACTTTATGACCTTGATGGATGCAGAGTCAGCTCAAGAGTGTTCAGCTGTGCAAACAAAATGTTGCCACCTCAGTGATAAGAGGGAAGGGTGTCCATGCCAGGGCAGAGGAGGGGAGACGGAAGGATGAAGCAGATAATAATGACTCAGGGAGATGGCTCCAACCCTGGGCTTGCCGTTTTGGGGAGATAGGCACCCCACGTGCTTCAAGCGAGTCCTCTTCCCTCCACTGCAGGAGCATCCAGCTTGGTTTACAGTGTTTTGCCATAAGCAAAATGTGTAACGAAGCATTTTTCTGCCCATTTACTTCTGCTAGCATCACCAGAGATTAGAGCCACCCCAAAGTGGTCTGCTCACCTATGGACTTAAGCTACACCAGCCAAACCCTCTCCATGTCTAGCGAGGAAGAGCTCCTTCAATCTAACATTGCTTTTAAATGTCAATACATTACACATAGACGCACAAACCAAACTTCTCAGTTCCAGTGCAAACAGACTTCTGCTTTTCCTCTGAATCATTCATCTGAGCTCACTATTTTGGTCCTCTTTGAGGACTAGACTACAACTCTGACCGGCAGTTCTGCTTTAGATTTGACTGAACCTCTGTAAAAAGGTCAACTACATATATGAGAAAGAGATGGGAAACACCTGATGGCTGCTATTGCTTTCTAAGGCCTGTTTCATCCACGAGATTTCAATACCCTGAACGCAAATACATTCTGCAGCTTGTCCCCCAACTCTGGCTACATGCTCTGTAAGAACATCCTTTTTTTTTTTTTTTTTTTTTTTTTTCCTACTGGAGGCACAGCAGCTGTTCTGTTTTTCTGCTGAATGAAGCAATGTTTTACCATCTATGGTTTACTGATTTGCAGATTTTGGTGGCAATGCTGTCACAGAGTTCCCACCATCAGTCCCTGCCAGCATTTCCTCCCTGCCACACAACACTTAGGGGGCCTTTCAGCTGGGCCAGTGCTGTTGCTCCTGGGGCCAAGCTGATCAGGGAACTCATCTAGCTGAAATAAATTGCAAAAAGAAAAACAAGCCAAAAAAAAAAAAAAAAGGAAAAGAAGATAAAAAGATCCTTCCTATTTTACAGGACATTTTGTTCGTGGTCTTCAACCCCTACCAGTTCCTGATGCAGCTCACTGGAGAGTCACACAGAGAGTTATTTGGGCATAATTGGAAGAGGGCTAAGATGAAGCAAAAGGGTGGTAAAAAAAGTGTGGGATGGGAACACCTAAAGGTAGAATCACTACTAAAGCTTCCTTGTCCTCAAACCATGGCCAGGGTTTCGTATCTCAGGTTGACATTATCCATGAGATCACCATAACTTTCCAGTAAACAGCCCATTCATTTCACAGTTTATACATCATTACACATCCCCCACATACCAGACAATTAGCTCTACAGACTCCTTTAGGGCCTTAAAAGGATCCTTAGGCTTCAGTTTTCATTTTTAAATGAATTCAAGCATTCAATCGAGCTGTAAACTATTGAAGTGAGACACCACTTCAGTGATAAACAAAATATTTTCTTAATAATTCACTTAATTGTCCCATTCATGGACCTATGCCTTTGGAATAGGATGTGTTTTGGGATTCCAAATAACACAAATAATAACAATAACAACAGCACATTCAATTTTACCGAACGAAAGAGTGATATAGCAAAAGGCTCATGATACATTATCACCAGAGGTGCAGGAGTGTGGGTGGGAAGCGGGAGGCTACAACAAGAGACAGATAGAACAGCTCCTACATATGACTTTTTCCTCTGTGCTGCTATTTGCCTTTTGCTCATGAAGTGTAGCAAATATATTAACACCCGCGTGAAAAATGAGCTGAGGTAATTCCATCTATGAGCATGTGATCAGTCCTGCTGCCACAAATGTTTTCCCTCTAGGTCCGTATCTGAATCTCACATAGACTGACTCACGCTGCAGCCACGTACGTCATTACTACCCAGCAGCGTTAGGCTGTCATTTGTTTCCTTTTGGAACGGGATGTTCTATAATAGCTCCAACTCCCACTCAACAGTTTATGAAATTGCAGCTCTTTCACATACCTCCTTTGTTTCTGAGGTGCTAAAACAGCAGCAAAGAGTGACCCGAGCTCAGGGATGCCTCACCCAAAATCCTAATGTGTCTTTTAATAGGATGAAGGTGCAATGGTTTTCAGTGCACTGTAGAGTTTGCTCTTCAGGAAGACAAATGAGGCACATTGAAAAGCTGTTGCTTCTAGGGTTGCAGCTTGAAGTACAGCCCCATGTCTCATTCACAAGGCTCCCTCTCCCACAGCCAGGAAAAGACTGTCACACAAATGGAAGCTGAAGCCCTGGATGTGCTGATGGGAGCCATCAAAGCAGAAACAGCTCTGCTTCAGAATGCCTCACCATGACACTCAAATATGCAACATGCACTTTTCAGCACTGGCTAGTTTGATTCTCTGCTCCTAACAAGCTAATCTACATCCATGTCTTAGTCTGGATTGGGTGTGTGCTTCACAAGTGAATCCCAGACTTACTGTGCTTCGGATCATGCTGTGGCAGTTTCAGAGCTCAGTTTACAGGATGGAGCTAGTTCTAGTCTCAGGTTAAAAACCTCAAGTGTCCATAGCATAGACATGGAGTCCCCAGCTTCAACAGGTTTGTTCTGCTGGCTTAGTGTTCCTGTTATAACAAACCACCTGCTACTAATACTTGCCACTTGCCTTTTAAACCTGAAAGTCCTCCAGTTATTGGATCCCAGCACACAACTGCAAACGGAAGAATGTGATGTGGTTCTAGGGATGCAGTAGAAGAGAGGAGGCTACAGTCCCCCAGTGATCCCTACACATGTAAAAACCAAGTTCATCAGGATACGCTTGTAATGCTGTCAACTTTCCTGCAGAGAAGATCCTGATGGGCAGATGATTCAAAAGGACAGAACTGAGGGAGTGGAGAAACAAAGAATGGAAGTATACAAAAGATGATGGTCTTTCTCCTGCTTACTTTTGGGATGCTGCTATGATTCAAGGCAGGCTAAAATGGATTTGTCTTCACACCGGATACACAGTAAACTGGATGAATCACTATGCAGCATTCAGTGCCCTCTGCTTTGAGTGCTGCTTATCAAAGAGCATTAATCAAATGTAGATCTTCAATTACTTCCCAAGAGTGCAGCCAGTCCTCACAAGGAGGTCCATGCCAATTTCAGGTGTGGTAAAACCTGTATTCCTAGCATTCTTCAGAAGTAAATTTATCACTTATTACCTACCACTGGGAATAAAGTGGGAAGCTTGGGATCTAGAGAGAATTTGGAAAAGCGGAATTTTTACTTGCAAACTGTGCATAGCCTTTCTTTGAGAAACAAAAAAGTTCCTGAGGCTAGTACCTGCAAGAGAGTGCCCTACGAGTATCTGAAGGTGTTTATTCTGACCCAGACCTTTGTCCAGTGTACATTCATTGGGGTTAAATAAATAAGCATTAACAAACCCAAAGCTCCAGACCTTCCACTGTCCTGCACTGAGCCAAGACCTTAAGTAAAGAGGTTTAAGCCACATTTATCTTTGCTTTGACCTGAAGACGAAGCACAGCTCAGTCCATCCCAATTATCGAGTGAAAAGACACTTATGGCTGCACTAGCTTGCATTCAGCTGCCTGAGAAATCCTTAGAAACCACTGTAAAGGCAGATCATAACAGCCTGACATTCTCTGCTTGATGCAGACACCTTCACATGCAGCGCAGGCTGGGGAGAGCAGTCAGCACCCCCAGCCCTGGCTTTCATGACAGCCCTCAGGAACCCTCCTGGTACTATCTGGCCAGCTTTAGACAATGCTGCATTGCAGGAATAACATTGCTCAGGCTCTCAGTGCTGGCCCTCAAGCTTTGGCAGCCCTTAGGACAAAAGACAATCTATAAATGCAAGTCATTATAATCTTACAGACAGCACCTATAACTTTACCTGGACTTACCTGGGTTGAAGTGGAGGGCGGTGTTTCTCTTGACATTCAAAACAAAGGTGTGCACTAAAGAATATGAGGCTTCTCATACACAGGGTATTGTTCTGGATTTCGTAGTTCTTCAGGGTTGTCTTGGCAACGAAGAGGGTTTGCCGCTAGAGGTGTGTGAAACACTGGGCAACAAAAAGCAAAACGACTCCCACTTGTTTCATTCCACCACCCAGTTATACCAGACTTTTTCAACCTGCTGGGATGTTATTAGTGTGCTGTGTGTTGGGAGGGGCAGCACTAATCAGCATGGACTCCTCTGCCTGCCCCCCCCCCCCCCCCCCCCCCCCCCCCCCCCCCCCCCCCCCTCTTCTTCTGCGCGCTATGTGGATCTGGTTCTTAATCTTC
>JAAGNO010001844.1:0-18884 GCA_033439905.1 Ceryle rudis
GGCCGGGGCGGCGGGCGTTGGGCGGACCCCGGGTCACCCCCTCTCCCGCTTGTGTCCCGGCGCAGGAGACGCCGCCGCCGAGGAGAGGAGTGTGCTGCTCGCCAACCGCGCCGCCTGCCACCTCAAGGACGGCGCCTGCAGCCTCTGCGTCGCCGACTGCAGCGGGTGAGATGGGACGGGGGCGGCGGGACCCGGGGGCTCGCTCAGTCTCTTCCCCGCCGTTAGGTTATGGCGGGAGGTGCGGCAGGGTCGGTGACAGCCCCGCAGCACCCGGCCTGGCCGCCCCCTGCCCCAGGCCGGGCCGTGACAGGGCTCCGCGGCCCGGCCGCTCTCTCCCTTCGGTCGCAGCGCCCTGGAGCTGGTCCCTTTCGGGGTGAAGCCCCTCCTGAGACGGGCCGCGGCCTATGAGGCTCTGGAGCGGTACCAGCTGGCCTACGTGGATTACAAGACGGCGCTGCAGGTGGACTGCTCCATCCAGGCGGCTCACGACGGCGTCAACAGGTAACGTGGCGCGGTGCTGTCCGTGTTACTCCTGGTTAGCTGCTGGTGCGAGCCCTGCGCTGTCCCTGCAGCCGTGGCAGGAGCAAGCCGAGTCCCCAGCTCACGAAGGAAGCAACCCAGGCTTCTGGTGCTTTGTGCGAGGCCTGGCCATGCTCCCTTTGTCCGCTAGCGCCCTTTGCTGCTTGCAAGATGCTGACTGATGGCTGGGAATGAATTCCCAGGCCCGCTTCTGCTTTGCAGTTTTGCACTTCAGTGCCTGGTGTAAGGGAAATAATAAACTACAAGTTCTAGTACCCTGTCCTTTAAGCCTGCCCATGCTGATTGCATTTACAGGGTGCTGTAGTTGTTTTCTCCTCCTGGAACTGTCTGCTTCACTTCGGTGCTTGCCAGGCTTGAGGAGTGACATGAACATCTCTCGCTTGCCTGAGCAGTCACAGCCCCAGCCCTTGGCCTGTGACATTTTTAGCCCTGCTGACATGAAGAAGGGCCTTTCATTAGTGTCCTGTCTGTAGGAGGAACCTAGTTTAGGTGCATGTGAAGGGGTTAGTGGAGCGATGTTGTCCTTAATACACGAGACAGATTAAAAAGTGACCCTCCTGGCTACTGCATGGCCCATCCAGCCCGCAGACGGGGTGACTGTGTCTTCCATCACCCGGACGGTGAGCCGTCTCTTCCAGGATGACTAAAGCCTTACTGGAGAAGGATGGTGTGAACTGGCGCCAGAAGCTCCCGCCAATCCCCACCGTCCCTGTTTCTGCCCAGACGAGGTGGAGTGCTCCTTCTTCCGGAGCCCCTGGGGAAAATGCTCCTCCTGTGACTGCACCAAGGGGAGAACCAGGTGAGAGCGTGCCCTCGGGCCAGGCACACAGCCCTGTAGCTCAGAAGGGCGATGAACAAGATAATTGCCACTCCCGCTTGGCACATCTGCAGTCGGGGCTGAGGCCTGAAGAAACCCGGGCCTGCTTCTGCCACATTTTTTTTTTGGTTGACTCTAGATCCTTTGATGTCTCTGTGCCTCACCTCTGGTATGGGGATATTTGCTTTCTGAGAGGCTGTGCCCATCTTGTCAGTTTCATAGCATTCTGTATTCTTTTGCACTGTTTCCAGACCAATCTGCTGCTGGTGTAGAGAGAGCTCGAACTCTGAAGGAAGAAGGAAATGAACTTGTAAAGAAAGGAAACCATAAAAAAGCAGTTGAGAAGTACAGTGAGAGCTTAAAGCTTAACCAGGAATGCACAACTTACACCAACAGGTACTACTCAGCTCTTTGTCCCCGTACTTCTTGGCCCTTTATAAAACTCTGGTACTTCTGACAGAGCTATCTAATGTTTGCTCCCCAGCAAATGAATAAATCAAAGCCACCCACACTGCCCTGAGTGCAGTCTTCCCTGCAGTCTGTGTAACATTCTTTCATCAGGCACTGCTAAAACCCTCGGGGACACACACCCTGCTTCGGGCTGCTGAGGGTTTTCTCCCTGTAATGCTTGTCTGCCACGACTGTGGGTATTTCAAGTGGTGTCTGTTTCCCCATGAACCACAAAGTACAGACTGCTGTACTTAAAGACTCCCATGTACTTCTAAGGCAGTTCCAGCCAGCAGAGCATATTCTGGACTGGTATAGATAGGAACCTGCAGCCTTAAAATATGGTTCTCAGCTTTAGAGCAGCTTGCTCTAAATACCCTCTTTTTTTCAGACTGAAAAAATGTTTCCAATTTTCCCTCCTTTTAACCGACACAAACTTGAGCTCACGAAGTAGGATGACATGACCTGTATGAGGATAAGGACTGGTTTTGGAGTCCAGCTTTGTGCTGTGCTGGGTTTGGCTGAATCTGCTACGTACATTGCAGCAGCAGATTCTGCTTTCAGCCAGAGGTCTCTAACAGGGTACCTGTGTTGCAGAGCTCTCTGTTACCTGACTCTGAAGCAATACAAGGAGGCAGTTCAGGACTGCACAGAAGCTCTGAGGTTGGATCCTAAAAACGTTAAGGCACTCTACAGACGTGCTCAAGCACTTAAAGGACTAAAGGTAAGTCAGGTGGTTTTTTGGTGGTTTTAGGCTAGGACTAGAAGCCCGTTCATGCATGACCAGGGCCAGAGATGCCCATTAGAACTGGTCTCTGTACTGGACAACATCTGCCATCAGATAGCGGAGACCTGTATGGATTGAGGGGAGTTTTTCTTTCACGTCACTGCTGTTTCAATCTCTTGAGTTTCTCTGCGCCAGATCCTGTTTGTAGAGGTGCTGAAAGCAGCTACGTGCTGTGTTGGGCTTTATCTTTTCACGCCTGGTGGGGGATCCTGCAGGAAGTGCTGTAGGCCATTGCATTGGTGCTGGACTCTGAACCCACTTGAGTGATGAAATTGTTCTCAGCCCTAGCTTAAGCCTGTTTCAGAACAGCTCCATCAGTACCAGTGCTTAAGCAACTCTAGAGAGGGAGTCGCGGGCTTAGTTGTGTTGCCTCTGCTGTTGTGTAGTAATTCTGCAGCCTTAAACTGCATTTTTAATGCGCTAACACTTAAAAATCATTCTCCTCCTAGGATTACAAATCAAGTGTTGCTGATATCGAGAGCTTGTTGAAAACTGAACCAAAGAACACAGCTGCACTGAGATTACTGCAAGAACTGAGCAGAGCCTAGAGTAACCAAGCAACGAGGGAACCTTTCTTTTCCACAGCAGGAGAAAGCTTTTTCCCTTCCAATGTTGTTACAGGGTCCAAGCTTAAAGCGGGATCGGTATCGAACTCTGCCGGGTTCTGTGCCAGCACAATGAACGTTAAGACACAATCTGTATCAAACTCTGTTATCTGTCTCTAAGATCATTTGGAGAATCAATGCCCCTCCCTGAGAGGTGTATAGGTGAGCTTCCCTGCTGAAGCCAACTTGCCTGTAACCATTGGCCTCAGGGACTCTTTCTGTGTCAGCTAAGATGCATGTGAAGTGGCTGTTCTCTTTCTGAAGAGCTACAGAGCTCTTTTTTTTTGTGTGTGTCCTTATTCAGGTGACATTTCGCTGTGTTTGTGCTGCTATTACTTAAGGTTACTCCCAGAGCTGCCGCAGCTGCCCTAGCGCACAAACCATTCTTGTAACAGACGCACAGTTACTTGCAGAGGGCTGAGCTTGTTCCCCCTCCACTTTGATGGGTGTTGGCCCTCTGCTGAACTTCTGCTGCTTTGTGTGACTGGGCAGATGTTTACAGTAGCAGCTTTCTTTTATTTTTAATGATTCTGCACCTTTAAGAAAGCAGCAGCAAGTGAAACCTGCCTTGTTACACTCTGCACTACTTCTTTCAGATGCTGGGTGCTTGGGAATTCTACAGTTGGGTTTTGTGTTGGTTGTTTTGTTTTTTAAACCACTTTAGTTCCTCTGTGCCTTGTGGAGCAATTGCTAGGGGGTGTTACTGGGAGGAGGATGTGCAGTAACATCCCCGCTGAAGTCTGGCTTGCTACTTCAATGCATGTTTATACTTTTTGATCTTCTTAATGGGGTAGCAATGGCACTGACTTAAGAGGGTAAAGAGAGATGGGGACTTATTCTGAACTGTTAAACCCGGTTTTCATTAAAGCCATGTTTATTTTCACTTTAGAGCTGTGTTTTTTATGGGATGGATAGTAGAGGGGAATCAGAACACAAAGTCCTGACAAAAAGGAGGGACAGTATGAAGTGGTTACAAGCACTCCAGTGCAGTGACAGTATGGCAGGGTTTCTTACTGTTGCTGAGCCTGGCACACTGTGTGGGGGTAGAGTGCTTCAGCTAGTAAGTCAAGATGCTGAACACAGTTACAGGGCAGACCAGGAGGCACAAGCTTGCCTCTCAGTCAGGGATCAGATAACTTTGTTTCCCACCTTACTTCTCCCAGCAGTCAACCTTCCAGGCAGTTGTTAGGAAGCAGGGCTGTACTCCAGCTGTAATGGGACAGGGCTTGTAACAGCTCCTCTCTCAGGTGCACACAATGCTCCATTCACCCCCCTCCCATTTCTGAGCACAGCAGCTCCATTGATCCTGCAACCAGCCCTGGCCAGGCTCTGAGCAAGTAAGTGTGAGGGATTTTGGATGAGGAAGCACAGGCCAGCAGTACACAGACAAGCAGAGGAAAGTCACAATACAGGAGGAAGAGTGGCTTCACTCAGTTAAAAGCTATCTTTCTAGTGGCCCTGCTATTATCTGGAGTGGCAGATACCTGTTGTGGAACTACAATTCATTACAACACCCCTGGGCATCAGCATTCACCACCTCTCCCCTTTTACCAACAGCAATGCATTTTCATACCTTATCTCTAAGACTTTTCCCCAGCACTACCACCAGATAAAGATTAAGCACAACAGCAGACACACTACGTCAAGCTCAGGGTCACTTCTGCTCCTATCTCTCCCTGAGTTCCAGCAACAGCGCTGCTGTCTGTGCATGAGCTCCCCAGGCACACAAAGGGAGTGCTGCCCACAAGGGCAACCAGAGAGGGTTTGTCAGAGGCATCCACACCTTTCAAAAAGCCACAGCAGCTGTTCCAGACCGGAGACTCCAGACTCACATTTGCACGGCTGCTGCTCCTGCCTCAGCTCCCTAAAGCCTCAGACTTCCCCAAGGAGCTCGGACAGGGAGCTATTCTGAAAACTTTCCAGCACACCTTGGGCATCCAAGCTCCAACTTCACCTTTTCTGTTAAAGGTTTTAAAGACCCTGGTGGGTTCTCCTGGGGGGGAAGGAGGTATCTAAATAGTTGACAGTTCCAGGCTGAGGCACCCACTACGAGGAAAAGAAAAATATTTAAGGAGGTCAGAGGAAGAATTGGCAAAATAAAGCAAGAGAAAGGAATGATGAAAAGCCTCTGGGAAGAGTCCTGGCAGAGCAGACACGATGCAGGAGCAAATGTGTAACTCTATTAAAATGCTGGAAGGAAAACAAGAAGTAGGAGGGGATGACTCAGCAACAAGCTGAAGTGAGAGTATGATACAGCATGGAAGGAAGATTGAGATGGCAACACCAGCACACAAGTTGGAAGGAAAGAAGGTATGTGGTGCTGATGGAGGTGTGCTCCTGTCAGTTCCAGGAAGCAGTCAAGTAAGGGCAGTACATTGCCAGTTTCCTTTCCTAACTAGGAAGAACAGAGCATTAAGGCCAGGACAATGGCAGCGACATGCTCTGGGAGAGGCCCAGAGAGCAGAACACAGCAACAACAGGTCCCAGCTACTCCTGTGGGAAGCATCCCTATGGGACACGATGCAGTTATGAACTTTTTCAGGCCCATCAGTGACCCCTTGAAACCACTAGTCAGGAACACACATTGGAGAAGCAACTTTTGATTTACAGCTACTCTGCAATATCTCAAGAGGTGGGGCTTGTGCACCACAGACACACACGGTGTGGTGACCAGCAGAAGACACTCGGTGCCAGTACTCCTGCAGGCACACAAGGTCCATTACAAGAGGAGAACTGCAGGAAGATGATGCCCCTTGAAAGGAGATAAAAAAATGTCTATCTAGAAACGATATAGTCCAGGTAGGTGGTATGAAATTTGCCTACAGTCATCGTCCTAGAGAGTCAGAAAGGATCAGGAGAAGAGCCTGCTGATTGGCAACATGTTTATTTAATTCTGTCAGCTCTCAGGACTGCTGCCCCACCAGCATCACAGGCTTGAAACACAAATTACAGCAGCCTGACCTAAGTTCATCCCTCCACCTGCACGAAACAGAGGAAGCATTAGCTGTCTTTCTGCAAAGTGAACCCACCCCTGCTGCAGGTGTGGAGGCATCAGTTCTTTATTAGTGTCAGCTACAGGAACTATAGAACCCAATAAATTCACTACACCTGATGATTGATCAGCTCTTGTCATTTCCTGGGCAACTGAGCCAGGCTGGGTTCCACGTGACATTTCACAAGGTGCTCTCAGTGGCAAGAAGAGAACTAGCACAAATTTTTTACAGGTGCAAGAGGAAGCAATTCTGCAAGGTGTACGATACACACAAAAGCTAGGATGGGGCACTGAAGGCAAGCCAGGGGCACTGTATGGGCACAATTCCAAAAGCACGGTGGGGTTGCTGCTGTTCTTCAGAGGCAATGTTCTCAGCGCTTGTTCAGTCCTGACATCTACAAGAAACAGAGAACCCGCAGATGCAATTTTCATCTGCTAAAGGAAGGACTTTACCCAGACGAGATGAAATTCAGCTGAACTGGGATTAACACACAATTTCCTTGGTATTTTCTTGACTTGTGATCTCAAGTCAAGAAGGTACGCAAGAGTCTAAACCGCTTGTTAATGTCCCTGTCCCAGCTTCAGAAGCAGGGCCAGTTCTCCTGATCAAGCCCACAGGACCACTGACATTTTACCAGGTATCTACTGGCAACGTTCGGTAAAAAAACCAAACACTGGGAAGTTCCAGGAAAGATTGTGCTGGTCCCTGCTAGACCTACAGAAAAGCAAGGTCCTTTTCTATCTCCCTTTCTAGTTGCATGGTCATTGCCCTTGTCAATATAGGAAAAAACACTCACATAGAACCAGGTCTCTGCAGCACAATTAAGTCTGGAAAAGTGGAAGATGCAATTTAAGAAATGGAATATTACAGTCAAAGATGCTTCTGTTGCTCATCAAACCTTACTTGGTCCAGACAGGAAACCCAATTCCCAGTTTCAGAGTCAGAAACCAGAGACCCAGAGCACTCCATGCACACCCCAGTGCCTGCCACAGCTCCCCACACTTACCCAGGGTCACTGCAGGAATGCCACGGCGCTGCTCTTGTGCGATGTCTCAGTGGCCTGGTGCGCTTGGAGAACAGCAACCGCTTCCTCTATCTTACAACAGAGAGCACAAGGCAAAGAGAAGTTGAGCTGCCCCAAAGTAGGAGTGCACTGCACGAGCAATGCACTATTCCAGGTCCCGCTCTGGCCTCCGCTCAGACCCGCTTATGAGAGGGAAAGGACTTAATAATAATTAGAAAATCCAAGCCTGCTGCTTCTGCAGGAGACTGATCAGCCCAAAGACCTCTGCTGTGTCTTCCCTAGGGAAATGTAGAGGTAACTCTCCTTTCCTGTGGGAAGTGGAGAGGAAAGGGGAAAAAAAAAAAAAAAAAAAAAAAAAGAAAAGACTTCTCTGTAGGGGAAGCTGCCTGATACCACCCAGGAGAGCCCAGGCACCTTCAGAGAGCATCAATGAAAGGGTGAGAGCAAATCCTGCCCCTGAGGAGCAAAGGGATGCAGTCAATTCACTACAACTGTTCTGATGGGAACCAAAAGGCAAATATTCACCAGGATTAAGGAGGAAATTGGAGAAATGCTGCAGAGACACAGTATTTATCTGGCTTCAGTTCTCAGGACACATCATCTCCCCATCTTCCAAGGGAGTGACACCCACCCCGCTTCTCCCCCTCTCACTTCCCAGCCACCTCCAAACCACCCTTGGAGGTCAGCCTGTGCTTTCAGATTGCTACTCTGAGCTTCTCCTTTTGCTGAAGGAGAGTGGGTGTTCAGGCTCTGGGTGCTGTGCCATCAACCCAGGGCTCTTTCTGCTCATTTTTCACTTCAGAACCCAGGCAGCTACTTGCTTTTTCCATAGCTATCAACATCTCTGGCCCATCTCCTGGACCACGAGCACCTTTCCTTGCAGCAGAAGGTCATTAGCTCCTTTGGGATGCTTTTTGTTTGGGCACCAAGTGCCTCTTACCTTGGAGTGCAGGGAGTCAGGGGACTCCAGGAGCAGCAGCAGCTCGGAGTTGTCTATCTCCAGCAGCATCCCCGTGATCTTGCCGGCCAGCGAGGGATGCATGGCATGGATCAGAGGGTAGAGGCGCTCACCTGCTCCAGACACAGGGAAGGGAGGACAGTCAGCATTGCAAAAGGCCTCCAGCATTTTCAAACCCAGTACAAGCCTTCCTGCCCTCCCAGCTCCATCCTGACAGATGAAAAGGGATACAAGGGTGATGATGAAAAATAAATAAATATATAAATGGAAATTAAAAAAAAAAAATTGAAAAAAACCAAATAATCACTGCTCACAAGTAAACCTGCCCCAGTGTTACACAGGAACAGCGTCTGCAGGCAGGGAAGCTGCCAGGTGAAGGCAGAGAGCAGCAGAATGGCAAGTGCTGCTCAAGCCACATGGGAAGGGGCCCACTTCTGCAAGGGCATTTTCCTCCTGGGGAGGGAAGAGCTGGTCCACGACCTGCTGTGCTTTTGCCCTCCCTGCAGCAGGGCGAGCAATCCCCTCCCACACCACGGCCATTGGTCACTCCACCAGCAGGACCCCAGACAGCAGCCCAAGCCCAAAGGCTGTGCAGCAGAGCTCACCCCAACCCCTACGGCCACTAAGCTGTTCATCAGCACCTGAGAGCAGTGGTGCAGGACGGCTCCAAGCTCAGGGGAATCCCACATGCCTGGTGCAGCCTGGCAGCAGGGGCAGGATGGGTCTCTGCCTCTCCTGCAGAGCTTCACCAGGTGCTGTCTCACTGCCAGGCAGCCAATACGACAGGGAGCTGTTTTTCTGCTTCCTTACCCTTCCAACACTGCCTACATAGCAATCCCACAAAGGCTTACAGCTTCTCCTAGCAGCTAAACTTTCCCTGGTCCACAAGTCCACATGCCCTCACATGCCTGCACAGCCCCACAGCCGGACCTACTCCAACAGAGCAGCTGTGACACCCACCTATCATCTGCTTCTGCTCCTGAGGAGGGGCTGCTGCAAGCATGGATGCTGTCAGTGGCTCCTGACCCTGGACATGCACAGCAGGCTCTCCCACCTGGAGATAAAACAGAGAAGAGCAGCAGTCAAAGGCTGGAAGAGACATGCGAGTTCCTTGGCTTGCAGGAACGGTGCTGGTCCCCAAATACAGTGGGGCACTGGAGCCTTCAAGAGGCTGATGCAGACTCCAGCACTGCCTACTTAGCCAAACACCAGCTCCAGGACAGCCGGAGCCAGGCAGCACAGCTGAGTGGCTGCTGGATCCATAGCCCCAGTTTCCCCAGCAGTCCCCCGATGCACATTGCCATGCCGAAGCCGGGAGCTCACAGAGCGGTCACCTGCGGGGCCACCACGGGTGGGACGTGCCCCATCGGGTGGACGTTCCTGACGGCCGAGGCGTACTTGTACTGCGGGGCACCCCGTGGCAGGGTGGGTGAGGAGGGCACCCGGGCACTGACCGTCTGCGTCCCGATGTTGACTGCAACAGGGATGGAAACGTTTGTAAGGAGGAGCCCATTAAACACATGCCTGCCCTGCAGGGAGGTTGAAGCCACAAGGACAGCCAGAGGGCCTGAAAAATCCCTCCATGGGCTCAAAGCAGCCCCCAGGTCAAAGGCAGCTTTCCCCAGGACAGGCAGGACACTGCTATCCTGCCTGCTGGGCAGAGGGCGGGAGAGCTGGCAAAGTTGCCTATGCCTCACTGTCTCTCTTCAAGGAACATCTGACTGCACCAGCAGCCAGAGGATGGAGATGGCAACGAGGAGGATGGGCTGCAAGAGCACATGCCCCAGCCCCCAGCTTCGCCTGGCTCCCCTCCTGCAGGGAGGCAAGGGCAGAGAAACCAGGGGACAGGAATAAAATGAAAGGGGACAAGCCAAAGACAGCCTTCTTGGTCCCCCTGCACACTTCAGCAAGAAGACAGTAAGTGCCAAAGGTGACCTTGGGCTCAACAGCACAAAGCTGGGAGGGCTGTAGGTAGACACTGCCCCACCAGGTGGTCCTATGCTTTGGG
This sequence comes from Ceryle rudis, assembly GCA_033439905.1. Lineage (NCBI taxonomy): Eukaryota > Metazoa > Chordata > Aves > Coraciiformes > Cerylidae > Ceryle > Ceryle rudis. Next base: position 10,180 of record JAAGNO010001844.1, read on the forward strand.
GTACATCAGATCTTCACCCACCAGGTGAGCAGCTTCCACCCTGTTCTACTTCAGCCTCTCCTCAAAGTCTGTCCACAGAGGAGATGGTGTAAGGACCCGGTAAGGAGGTGTTTAGCTGCCAGCAGAGGTTAAACCACAACAAGCCTGCAAGACCCTCTGCTTCTGCACAAAGGGTCCTTTCCCCACCTCCACCTCAGTGTGAGCACTAACCTAAGGTGCCACGGCTGCATCACCATCTTTAATGAAAGTATTCAAGGAGCAGCAGGCAAGACCCATCAGCATATCAGAGAGCTGTCCCATTGCCTGGAGGACCACAGCCTCCCTCAGAAGTTACACTTCTTTGCTACAGACACTGCCCCTGTCCCATCACATGGGAGGGCACCACCCAGACTCCACCACGAGTAATCCCCGAAGCCGATCTGTCCTCAGAAGCAGACCCAAGCTTGCAGCAAGCACCCTTGCCAAAGCGTGGCCACAACAGCCATGGCAGAGTTGGGTCCTTCCCCCACTCACCCACTCTCTGGGCCTGGGGGGACACGCGGGGCACCTGGGTGGAAGCCTGTCTCATGGTGCTGATATTGGAAAGCAGGCGCCGGGGCGGCAGGGCAGCCCTCAGGATGGGGGTAGCTGCAGGATACGCTGCTGTGGAGATGTCACACAATTAATAAAGCTTCTTGGTAGCAACGGCATGAAGGAAACACAAGGAGAGTGACAGCAGCTGGGGAAAGCTCAGGAGCAGCTCACCTCTGGGGTGAAACCTAACATCTCATCCCCCAGTGCCCATCACCATGACTTCTGCACCAATCCCCCCCCCACACTTCTCCAGGCAACAGCCCCCTGTGGCTCCATGCTTTGTGCTGCTTTTAGAGACCCCCGTTCCTAACCGAGCCCAGCTCACACCGAGAGCCCCAGGGTGACACAGGCTGACTCACAGGGAGGCCGGGAGGGCTGTGCACTCCAGCGAGTGGCAGCACGAACTGGGACAACTGGGCTGGGGCTGTAGAAGGTAGCTCTGGTTTGTGGCTAGGAAAGGAGAATACAGTATCCAAGGTGACTGGGGAGCCAGATCCAACCCAGAGTATCTCAGTAGTTGCCACACGCAGACAAACAACCCCAAACCACATTCTGCAGCGTGCCAGCCTTAAAGATCAACCTCCAGTCCTGCTGCTTGTGTGTCCTCCAGCAGCTCCACTTATCTCCTCTCCAGAGCTTTTGCACCTCTAACCCTTCTCCTTCCCTTTGTTCCATCACTAGACTTGTTCTCCATGCTCACATCCTCCCACTAAACTCCTCGGTTCCCTCCTCTGAGGAGCAGTCAGCAGCTGCCAAATCCCCAGCCCATCTGCACCCCACCAGCTTTTCTGCAAACCCTGCTGCTTACATGAAAGCCCAGTGCTGATCCCACCAGTCCCACTAATCCCATTCCAGCATGCCTGGGTCTGCACAACCCGAGATACACTCCTCAGCTCACCTGCCGCCCCCCTTCCCCAGCACAGGGCAAATTGGGGTCCCATGAAAGGCTGCCATGTGGAGCAGGGACTCACCTGGGGAATGGGGGGTAGGAAGTACCCCGGGGGGGGCTGGAATGAGCCAAGGAGAGGGCCAGGCAGGGCCCTCATGGTGGCTAATCTCTGCATGTACTGGTTGGTGAGGATTGCTTTCCGCTCCTCTTTCCTTTGAGCGAGTGCGACGTAGAGAGGCTTGGTGCTGACGATCCGCCCGTTCATTTCTGTCACGGCCTTGGTAGCCTCTTCTGGGGAGGAAAAACATACAAACCCAAACCCTTTGCTGTGGCCACCCTCTGTCATCACCTAAAATTGGATTAGAACAAGACAGCTAAGTCCACAGATCTCTGTAGCACCCACGAAACACGGCGCAACGAGGGGGCACAGGGGACCTGCCAGCCCCAGGCACCCCATTGCAGCCCCCACATCCAGGGTGGGACAGATGGGGCTGTGCCTTTGGGTCTCCATGGAGAGCTTTCTCCAGGGAAGGAGAGGACTTACTCAGACAAAACCAGTAGGTTTTGGGAAATTAATGATTTTGAAAAGGCAAAATGCCAGCCTGTCACCTTCTGTCCCCTGAGCAAGGTGGCTGGTGGCTCATTTCCATTTGTATCAGTGCCACATCAGTCTCAAACCACAGGGTGGCTGTGCAATATTCAGAACAACGTGGCCTTAAGGTCCCACACCCTGCACCTCACTGAGGCTGGGGGAACACAGTGAAGCTACAAAATATTTTCTGAATCAATAAGCTCTTCAGAACACCATGGGGTACAAGTGGCATGTCCTTCACACTTGGCTTGAGGTACAAGCTCCCGGCAGGGAGCCATAACTCAACAGGATGACAATCCCAGTCCACCCTCAGGGCTAAGCACACCGGCCGACCAACCCCAGGAGCCCCAGCAACAGCCCCCGTCCCTCACCTTGGCACTGGTGATGGTGCCGTAGGGAGAGAACTCCTTTCTCAGCCTCTCGTCATCTATCCCATCATCCAGGTTCTTTACATAAAGGTTGACCCCCTGCAAACAGGCAAAAAAGCAGCTTGGGCTCCCAAAGTTTATAGCAGCTTTTCCAGCTAGGTGTGTCTTTCACCAGCAGCTCAGCCAGAGGGTGGGACATCCCACAGACATGTCCTCTCCAGAGCTGCCAGGGACAGGAGCCAGGACTGTGTGTGTGCTCCACTCATAAGCAAGACACCCCGAGTGAAGAGGGCACCCAGACCATCGTTATGAAGCTGCTCCAAGACTTCAGGAAGCCACCTCAATTGCAGACTAATATTTTGATTTCCGGAAAAGAGCAAATCTGTTTGTTCACCTGCCAAGATCATCCTGGGTTTAGATCTTTCATCTCTTTCCTGCTACTGCTTCCCAGGACATGACCAGGCAGTGACCAGACACCTCTGCAGGTCTTTGCAGAAGGGACCCAACACACTGATCTGGAGAACCCTGCACCGTCCCCAAGCCGAGATGTCCCTGGATGCCTGGGGCATGTCCCTGGTGCAGACCTGAAGGACAGAGCCTCCTGCTCTCCCCTTACCTGGTACCTGCTCACTCGCTCCTGCTTGATCTGCTCAAATTTCCGCTTCAGCTCACTCTGGCGCTCCAGCCGCTTCTGGGCTCGGCCCACATACACCATCCGCCCGTTGATCTCCTTCCCGTTCATGTCGGCCACCGCCTGCCAGCAGAGGAAAGGGCTCTGAGCGCAGCGGGAAGCTGACAGCCACAGCCCTGCTCTTCACCCACCACAAGCAGAGACCTCCCTGTGTGAGGGCAGGGAAGCAGCTCTGGTCCCCTTGGCCAGATCCTGTCCACTCAGGCACCCCTGCCAGCACTGGCAAGCATGAAGCCAGTGAGGTTCCCCTCTGAGGGGAGGTGGGAGCATTAGCAGGGGACAAGCCTGGTGCTGAGACAGCAGATGAGCAGTGAGAAGCCTCTTGCCTTCTGGGCTTCTTCATGCTTCTCAAAGTTGACAAACCCAAAGCCCTTTGAACGGCCAGTGCTGTCCATCATGACTTTGACGCTTAGCGTCTTTCCTGCAAGAGGAAAAGAAAATATCCATATGGAGAAGGGTGCCCTCCAAGGGGGTGCTGCCACCATGCAGCACCATACTCTGAAGCCAGTCCAGCAAGGATACTGGACAGATGTGGCATCACTGAAGAGCAAGCAGGAGGACAGACAGTGGGATCACTGCTACAAGGCAGGAACAGGAGCCTGAACGTGTTGGTGAGGGCGATCCCTCCCACTCTGGCCAGATGCTCATTGCTCTTGGCTTTTTGGTTTCTCCAAACAGCGCAGCAAGTTCCTTCAGCCAGAATTTCTCATCTCCTTTACGCATGAACACGTGTAGTTGGTTCATAGGAAGGGTATTCACAAGTTACCTGAGCTAACACTGGCCAAGCATGGACAGGGTGGTCCATGGGTTGGCACAACACTAAACCCTGTCACAGGAGGCATCCTCCAGTAATGAACTAAATTGAAAAGCCTTCTTTGATTTAAATCCAGACTCAGCATCTCTTACTGCCAGGGCTCCTATAACCAGACAGCAAACTGGTTTCAAGACAATTTAGAAAAAAAGAGTAAAGCAAAAAGACCTTCACCTTTGTTACCAAGGAAAGTACAAAAAACCCCAAAAAAGTGTGTGGTTTTGTTGCCCCCGCCCCAGGAGAGCACCTAATACAAGCTCTCCTCCATCCTAGCAGGAAAGCACACGTAACATCCTGACGGTTTCAGCCACTGCAGCCCTTTGGTGTGGTTTAAGCAAGTCCAACCCCATTGAGAGAAAGGCTTCAGCATTTCAGTTGAGCACTCTCCCCGACTTGCACTGCAGTTGGCCAAACTCCAGTTTCATTAGACATGAGGCTATTTTGCTTCAACAATTGTACTCACCAAACTTGGAGAATAGTTCCCTCAGTCTGTCATCATCCATGTCATCCCCAAAGTTTTTGATGTAGACGTTGGTGAACTCCATCGCCCGAGCCCCAAACTCAGCCTCGCGCTCCTTGCGGGACTTGAAATGGCCAACAAACCTGTCAGAAGCAAGGAATGAGACCTGAAACCCTACGTGTCATCTGCAGACAGGAGATGGATACAGACACTTCTGTCTCAGTACAAGCCAAGAGAGACCCTGTCATCTCAGGCTGTGCTTTGCTCACCCATAAACCCACTCTGTGTTTCACATCCAGCAACTTCAGCATGTCCCAGTCTGGGGCTCCCCTACCCAGACCCTACTTGGCACTAATGAGATGGGGAAGAGTGGTAACACAAGACACAGCTCCATCCTGGGGATATCACCCTAGGAGACCCCAAAAGACATCACCAAGTGCCAGCTTTCTTCCTCAAAGGTATCCCCAAGCCCTTTAGGCGGCCGCTTGCCTCTGCGGAGACAGGGCTGCAGAGAATAAGGTGATGCAACACAAGTGGAGAGCTGAACAACAAAACCTCTTCCTGCCCAGATTATCTGATGCTGACAGGCTGAGATCAGGGACCAGCCCTGCTTTGTGGGCATTCATTACACCACCTCAGCAGTAACACACAGCCTGGGGTTGGACTCCTTCCCCACCATCGGGAACAGCTCCAAACCACTATCAGCCTTCCACCACCATCAACCACAAGTGACTCACTGCCCCGGAAAGCAGCAGAGACCTGTGCCAGTGAGGACAGGCAGGATGAGGGGAGAAAACAGAGAGCAGCAGGAGGTGGCAACCCAAGCAGGGCAGGCATTTGCTCCCTGAGCATGCACCAAAGCACGGGAGAAGCAGAGCCAAGTGCAGAGTTGAGGAGATGCTCTCCTCTCCAGCACTTACACCTTCCTGTCATTGAGCAACATCCCATTCATGGTCTCGATGGCCCGAGTCGCTGCCTCGTGAGTCTCAAAGTGAACAAAGCCATAGCCACGGGATCCATTTTCGTCACAAACCACCTACAAACATGGAGTGCAGAGAAAGAAAGAGACAGACACTGTTTTTCTCCACACTTGCTCATGAATAAGTCACTGGAAAAACCTACACTCGCTGTCCAGAGGCATTTACCCTCCCTGACATCCCATTCCTGGTGTGGCTAAGCTGCATTGGGGTGCTAGAAGCAAGTCAGGGAGCCAGTAGAGAGCTGTGCCCCAAGGCTGTCCAGGGCCAGATGTCCTGAAGGGGCCAAGGTGGTTGCCTTCCAGCACCTGGTGCTTTATATGATGGCCAGGACCTTGTGGCTCACCAAGACCCAAGTGCCATTGATGCACAGAGCTCAGACAGGACTGCACACAACATCTCTGTGCAGGGACTGGGAAGAAAGTGGGCAGCTGAGTTCCCAGAGGAAACACAGCAGGGCCTTTTGGCTCCAAAGCAGGTAGGAATCTAGAGGAACTTCTGTAGGAAGCAGAATGAGAAAGCTGGCTGGAGCATGGTGCTGAGAATGTGGGGCAGCTCTGCAGCCAGCCCTTCCCTGGAGGGCCCGCGTACCTTGCACGACAGGATGTTTCCGAAGGTGGAGAACGTGTCATACAGGGCTTTGTTATCAATGGAGTCATCCAGGTTCTTGATGAAGATGTTTCCAACTCCTGACTTCCTGAGCCCAGGGTCCCGCTGGGACCACATGATACGGATGGGACGACCTTTGATCACTTCAAAGTTCATGGTGTCCAGGGCTCGCTCAGCTGACAAAGAGGCAAAGACAGGGGAAGAGAGGAGGGTACACAGACAGATGTCCTTCACATCCTACAGCAGCTGAGACAGGCACAGGAATTATGGATGCTGTTGGATGGGGCTCGTTAACCTAAACGAGACAACTTTGCCCCCCAGGGCAGCAGGGCCAGCTCTCCTCTACCCCCCTCACCTCCTACCACACTGCTCCTTCCTTTTTCATTTTCTTTTCTAGTCTCCAAAGCAAGTCTGACTCCCACAGGATCATCCATTTCACCGCAAGCTCCAGTTTGGCAGATGTCCAACTTATTTACCCAGTAAGGATTTTTGTCTCCAGGGAAACTAACCCAACACCTTCCCATTACTGCTGCCTCACTCCACAGTGAAACACCTTTGGGTTCCAGCACCATATGACTGTGATACCAGTCAGGAGAGGGGCCTCACTTCACACCATGAGCCAGCAGGCAGCTGGCTGCCCCAGGAAAGGGCAGAAAGAGTTTCACTGCCCTCCTCCAACAGCTCATGGAGGGAGGTGACACTTTCAAGTCACCTTCCTCTCCCTATGAGCCCAAAGGCCAACTGCTGCATCCTCCCCCCATCCCTAAGAGGAGATGGGAGTGATATGGGCCGCCATCCAAGAGCAGACTGGGATTAGTAACAGCCAAAACACAATATCAGCAGAATATTGCCCAAGCCCCAACAGCTGATGCATCCAGACAACTGCTGCCCCGTTTCCCACAGCCTGCCCTTCCATCTCTTGCACACTCCAAGTCCCCATCACAAGGCAGCTCCTCATGACCACGTTACTGGAATCGTACCATCCACAGGCTGCTGGAAGTTTATGTAGGCATAGCCCAGTGATCGGCGTGTAGCAACATCCCGGCAGACCCGGATGGACATGATGGGCCCAGCAGGCGAGAACTTCTCATAGAGCATGGCTTCAGTCACATCTGGGTGGAGGTCTCCCACGTAGAGAGAGGCTAACGGGTAGCCAGGGCCACTGGCGTTCATGGTCAACCAGAAAGCTCAGCTGTGGAGGAAGACAGACCCGAGGATGCAGGGCACAGGTTTTGGATCTCATGAAGCAACCATAGACCCATGCTGGGGCTGGCCCCACCACAGCAGTGCAAGCTGGGTTCTTCCCACCAGCAGCAGTAGGACCAGGAATGCCCCAGTTCCCAAGTTTTTCAGGGACTTTTCCAATGTTGGTGCAAAAGCTGAGCTGGGACAATCTCCACCTCACAGCCCTTGCACACCTGGGGAGAGGCCAGAGGGACACACCACACTGCACACACCAATCTGCTCCTTTCAGCACTCATAGCCCAAGAGAAATAAAATGGAGTTTAATTCCTCAGAAGGTAAACAGCCCTCCTCCACCAGAGAATCCCATTTTAACCTCTCCTCAATGGCTGCTCAGCCAGAGCAAGCCCAAGGAGCACAGGTTTGCTTCGCTGCACAGTGCAGCCCTGGCAGGGGAGCAGCTTCCCACCAGCAGCCCTGTAGCCCACACCACTGCAACCAGTGCTCCCATCTCTAACAAGGCAAATACAGGGTTTTTTTAGGCAACCCTTCCCAAATTCTGAGCTTGCTGACGAGGACCACAAAGCAGGAAAATTGATGCTCAGTCTCTCACTGGTTTTAGCTGGGTATAAAGTTGCAGGTGAAGGTGACAGTGAATTCCTGAGACCCCCAAGGTACCGCCTGTGAAAACAGAAACAATTCCTGCTCTAAAAGCTTATAAGCCAACCTTTGGGGCTCTTACCTGAAAGCTCAAAAGGCCTGACACACTTGTTAAGATACCCTCTGGATGCCCAAAGTAAATGCACACACAGAGGAGAGGTGCATTTAGCAATCCCAGAATGGTTTGGGTTGGAAGGGACCTTAAAGATCCCCTGGCAGAGACACCTCCCACTAGCCCAGGTTACTCAAAGCCCCGTCCAACCTGACCTCGAACACCCAGAGACAGGGCAGGACACTGAAGAGCTGCACGCCAGCTCTGCGAGAGCTTCTCACGCAGCCAAGATGCGGCTCCCAAGGTTCTCAGAGCAATGCCGAGAGCAAACCAATCTCCGGCAGAGAGAGCAAACCCAGCACTCCTCCGCGGGGCGAGGAGGGAAAGGAGGAGGGACGGAGGAAGGCAGCGCGGTGAGGACCAGAGCTCCGGCCCGGGGCAGGACAGGGGGCCAGCCCCAGCATCGCAGCTGCCGCGCCCCCGGGAAGGGGCTAAGCACACAGAGCCAGCGGCACCGGAGACAGCGCAGAGCCCGAGCCCGCTCCGCCGGCGGGAACCACTGGGGCCCAGCGGCCACCCCCGCCCCGGGACACAGAGCCCTCACCGGCCCGGGGCTGAGCGGCGAGACCCCGGCCCCGCACTCACAGCGAGCGCTCCGGCGGGTTCGGCTCAGCTCTCGCAGGGCAGGGCAGCGCCGCTCCGGTTACCGGCACCGGGCGCCTCTTTCCGCGGCGGCGCCGGGGGCGGGACGGACCCTCCCCGGGGCTCTCCCCGCCCTCCGCCAGCTGCGAGCCGGCCCCTCCCCGGGGCGGGCAGCCCCCCGGGCACGGCGGGGCTGAGG
>JAAGNO010001845.1:0-14430 GCA_033439905.1 Ceryle rudis
CGCGGATCTTCGCTCCCCCCCGGCGCGTGCGCCCCGCCGCGGGGCGGTGAGGGCGGCGGCGGCGCGCGGCTGTCTCTGGCCACCGTTGGCAGCCGCACCAGCGCCCCGCTCTGGAGCCGCTGGGAGGAGCGCTGGGCGCTGCTTGGCTCTCCGCTCCCTGGCAGGAAAAGAACCTGGGAAGTTCTGAAGGCGAGAATGAGCCGGTGTGCTGAAGATGAACGGGGCTGGAGACTTCGGCGCAAGGCTGATCGAATTAATGTCCTGCTTGGGTCAGTAGAGCCAGGGTGGCAGGGCCGCCGCGGGCGTGGAGCGGAGCTCTCTGCGTGGGAGGCTTCTCCCCAGAACCTTTCCGGGGGATTCCTTCCATACGTTTGTGGTTGTCTCCCAGTCAGTGCCTGTCTTCTAGTTACTTCACCTGGGTGGGGGGTGGGTTGGTTTGATATTATCTGCTCTGAGCTCCGGAACACTCAGTACTGTTGCACGGTGTTTTCCTCCTGGTGTGCATCTGATTTTCTGGAAGCATTTCGGGGTTCTTTTCGATTAAAAATTGGACTGGTGGTGGTTTGGGATTTTTTTTTTTTTTTTTTTTAATGTGTGCCTGATGCTTTCTTTGTTCTGTCATTAATCTTGGTGGTTTTCACAAGATGAGAGGTGACAGCTTTCCTCCTTGTTACACATTTGTGTTTGTCAGGTTCGGAGTTGTTCTGTAAATGTTTGTATAATATATGCGTACAAAAGGAACGGGGGTCCTAAGTATGACTTCTTTTATGTATCTTGGCATCTTAATTGAAAACAGAGTTGAAATTAATAGTGATTGCACACCCATTCTAACAAGAAACAGGAAGTAGATCCTTTTAAACTTACTTTTCATTATTATTTTTAAATTGTTGTCAAAGTAACATTTTGCAAAAATGTAAACTTCTGTGGTAGTCAAAACCAGCTGAGGTTACCTTAGGAAAACAGACACATTGTGCACTTGTGGGCTGAAAAGTTCCATTCTGCAGTTGGAGAAATTGGTGTTCCTTTTAAAACAGTTACCCATAATGAAACAGTTGCAAGTGAAAATATTTCTGGATTTATTTCTGAGATTTTCTGTTCTCTACAAAACCAGAGCTTAGTAGGATAAATAACTGATGTTGGAAATGCTGTCTTGCTAGACGCAGGCTATAGGGAAACGTATATATAGGAAAAGGCTTTCTTAATCTGGCAGGTTTTTTTCTTTTATTTTTTTCCCCCTCCAATAGCATAGCTTTGCTTTTCAGTTTATTTCTTACTCCTCTTGGTCCTCAACTAGAATAAGACAGTGAGCTGCAAAGCAGGGAAAAAGCATATGCTAGAAGCTTGGAAGATCTTGAGTGGCATGGAAAAGACATTTAAGGAATAGCAGCTATTCTGTATGAAGCCGAATGTACACGTATGCTACATGTACTACCTGAAGAATTCATTGCCACAGTGAACTGTGGCTGCAAAAGTTATAGGTGTGTTAAAGGGCTGAAAAAAGTAACAGGAAAAAAATGCATCTGTGAATTTCAGATGCAAAGATATGTATAATAGAAGTCTGTGAGTCAGCTGAGGGAGGGGTATACAAAGGGTTCATAGGCTTTTTATCGTCTTGATTTTGGATTTGTTCCTGAATACTCATTTCTCACTGCTGCTGGGAACAGCACATGCTGCTCGGTTTGGCCCAGGATGGACTCGTTTGATATCATGCCGTTTTGAAAGACCTCAGTGTCACACCAGAGACTTGAAAGTTCATGAATGTGGACCTTCTGTGGATTGTGGTGGTGTGGGTTGTTTTTTTTTTTGTTTTTTTTTTTTTTCTTTAAATCACTTATATTACCTTTGATCATTGTGAAAACAGTATTTTTTTTAGCATAAAGATATAGGATCTGATTCCATCCTCTAGTGATGGCATTAGCTGTGGAAGAGGTCTTGTTTTGCTACCTGAGCCCACTGCTCGTTCTCAGCCACACTACAAATAGCCTAGTCAATGAAACAGCTGCAGTTTTGTTGTATGGGGTCTTAAGGGATCTTGCTATTTTAGGCTTGCACAGATGGTCCTGGTCCTAACGCACCACAAGTCCTGCTCTGGGGAGCTCATGGACTGTGGAAAGGGGCTGTGTAGCAGTTGTGCTGGCTAGTGACCACACGTAGGTTTGTGGAGACAAGTCTTGCACTGGAGCAGTGGTTTCTCTAACGTGGCTTGGTAGAATACATGTATATACTTGCCATCCATAGTGGGGTGCTTTCTTACCCCTGAGTCTATTGCTCTTATTGTTTCTTCTTGATCGTTTGTGGGCAAACGTTGCTTCTAATTGCCATGCCAGGGAGCAAACTGCCGGCATTGGCTGGCTCCCATAGCTCGGTTAGTGGACATCTCTTGTTTAGTTTATAGGGGATTAAAAGAAAGTAAGTCCTTTTTCTTACTGAAGCTGTAGCTCATCCTTGCATGTTGGAACAAGGGTGATACTCCAGTCAAAAAGCATAGTGATGATAGAAAGCCAGCTTTCATATATCAAGACATTTTCTGTTGCTAAATGCTGTAATAATTAATTGGATTTTAGAGGCTGTAAGTAGTATTTAAAGGTCTTAAAAGTTTGCTTTGATCTTTTTAGTACATTTTAGGGAACAATTGACTTCTAGAAAGTTATGTTTTTCTTAGTGGTGCTGCTGTTGTACCAGCGGGGCTGTTACTCTGGAGAAAGTCACCTGAGTGTCTGGTCTAGAAACGTCTTCATAACATGCTGTGATGTACTGCGGAAACATTTAAGTGATATTGTTTTGATTAGATGTTTCAGAGCTTTCACAGGCTATTCTGTTTTTAAACAGAATGTTAATTTTATAAAGCTTTCCATTAAAAAAAAAATATATCTTCTGCATCATTTGCAGAGCTGTGAACCCTTTTTTTCTTTTCCCTTCCAGATGAGCGGGACAAAGTACAAAAGAAGACCTTCACAAAATGGATAAATCAGCATCTCATGAAGGTCAGTTGGTGTTTCTGTGATGTCTGGATGACTGATTATGGCAGCAGTGATTGTGTCTTTTACTAAATGTTTGATTTCAGGATACAGCGGCGTTACATATAATAAGGAAGATCTTTAATTGTGAGATTTATGCATGTACTTTGTCTTTGAGGAGTCATAAGGGAGTTTGAAATGCTGCTGTCAAATATCCCAAGGTGCTCTATTAGAATAACTGAAAGTAACATGAATCAGTGTTTAAGCGACATGATTGCTTTCTGCAGAGCTTGACCTTTTTTTTCTGGTGTTAGTGTCGTGGCTGTAGTACCACAGCTAAGGCAAATTAAAAAAATCATAATTTTTTGTTTGCTTTTTTTATGTACTGTCCTGAGGACAGGGAAATGACCTTGAGAAGGAGAGCTCTCGATTATCCTGTGGCATTAGTATGTTGCTCGTGGATTAGAAATAGAGGATTTCTAGGGACAAAAGTCACTTTTCAATATTTTTCTTTCGGATAGCAGTGAACTTTGCCTCAGGAACAGAGCACATCACTTTAACATGTACAATTTTTAGTCAACAGCGAACTGTAAACTCTGAGTTCTCCTTCACTGCATGGCCCTTCAGTTCTAAATTTAATCTGTTGTTTCAGCGCCAACTGTCTAGCCCAGACATTTCTCTGGAGAAACAGATTGTATAATTACTTAACATAACTTGCTTTGACTTTATTTATTTATCTATCTATTTATTTATTTATTTTCCCCAGAGGTTGAATTCATGTAAATGTCACATAAAAATGATCGCTGAACTGTCAGAGTTGAGTTTTAATCATGGAGTATACTGTTCTGACACTGTCAGGAAGATCAGCTTGTATTTGTCTTTGCAGAACTATGTTTGTTTTTCTAGGGGCAACATCGGACACTGAAGCAGAACAGAATTTCTTCGGGGATATTTTGTTTTCTGGTGTTTTGTTTTGGGTTGGTTTGTTTATTTCTTTAGTCGTGGGTTTGTTTTGTTTTTGTTTGCTTGTTTTTTGCCCCCATCAAACCTTTAAAGATGCAAAATTCTGTTTTCACATCTTATAGTAATTTGAAACCTGTGTCACTCTTGGAAATATCTGGGCTTTGCTACGTGATGCTGTGAAGTAGGTCCCAATTTTGTCTTTAGCAAAGGATCTCTGTTCCAGAGTGGTCTTTTGGTCCTTTCCACCATGACTGAATTGTCAGGACTGGTCCTGACATGAGCCCCTGTGCAGCATACAACCTTTCTGTGGGCAGGGTGAGTTAAGAGTCACAGAATGGCTTTTAATACTGCTCATACCAATAGGTTTTCCTCTGTGGATTTGCTAGAGCCAAAGGATTCATGCTGTGTATGTAGAAACAGCTGCTCCAAGGACACCTTCTGTGCAGATGCCTCCTCACTGTAATCCTGAAATGCCTGAGTGGCCTCACGTACTTGCTAATGAGAAAGGAGAAGATGCCGCAGATGTGCGGCAATCCCATCCTGGATTTTACCTTATGTTTATAAGAAATGTGTTCATTGTCCAGTACTTCAAATGAGATGTAAAGAAAAAAACATAACAGGAAGACTGCTAGTACTCTGGCAGCAAAATACAATCGCCAAATTAACCATCAGGCATTTCTTCTTCTAAATGAGGGTAATTGTTACCATGTTTGTAGAGGCTACTAATCTTTATGTATTAAAGATGCATTTTAAAGATGCAGTTTTACTCTTCTGTGGGATGCAGAAGAGCCTACCTGAAGCTTTTTGGAGAGCAATCCTTTAATAGAAATTAAAAATGATGTCTGTTTTTACAGAAAAGCTATGCATTGAAAATTGTATTTGTGTGATATTTGTATTATTTTACTTCTAAAACATGCACAGTCATTGTTACCATACTGCCAACCTCTTGGGAGTAGCTTGAAAAAGATTTAGGCTCTAAACCTGTAAGGAAATCGGGGTAAAGAGTTCACACTAAATCCTTTTGATTTGCTCACCAAGGTCGACGGCCTTAGGCCTTCATCTTCAAATAGTCCTCAGCGTGAGCGATTGTAGAGGTAGATACACATGGAGAGAGGAGGATGTGTGTCTGTGGGTACCACTGGCCCCGATTTTCTTCTCAGATTGCTCAGTTCAGCATTCAGGTTAAGGATTGATGATTTACACACATATAGTTTGACTCTATCTTTTCTATTACCTTGGAATTTATGTAGCAACTCAACTTAATCTTTTGGAAATACTCAGTTTGACAGCAGCTGGTGCTACAGTTGTCAGATTTCTGCCCTTAGAGTGTTGTTTCTAGAACACTGTCTTGCATGGAAAATAAATCAAACCTTCAAATGCTCTCTGTTAAGACACAAGGACATATTTAGAAAATGACATATAATGGAGGGATTGTAGAAAAAGTATCACCGTAAATGAGTGCATTCCTAACAGAGTGACTGGACCTCTTCTGGTGTATGCATTAAGTTGGCATTCATGTCATAGCTTTCAGCCACCTTAGATTTAAATGCAACTTGTGTTTGCCGATTCACTGCAATAGCTTGGTGCAGACAAAAAAAAAAGTTGGAATTGCTTTGTTCAGGCCATCTACCTTAGCGGGAAAGATGAGTTGTGTCCTAGAAGTGCTTTTGCTCCACTGACTGAAAACGGAGGTCAGTGTGATTTATCTGTCACTGTGTAGGGTTCAAGAAGCAGAAACGATGATGGTGATCATGGAAATTATGAGAGATCCTGGAAAACACCAGTCCATGCGTGTGGACAGGACCCCACTACAGGCACATCCTAGTTACATTACTTACTTTATCTTTCCCCTGTTTCTTTTCTCTGTCCCCAGTTTTGTTTTTTTTTCTCTCTCTCTCTCTGTTTTTTTTTTTTCTTTTTTTCTTCTTAGCTCTTTTTACTGTTTTTCTTCCCTTGTTTATTTCTTTCCTTGCTCATTTTAATTAAGCTCCTATTCTCCTGCAGTCCTTAGGAAAGAACTGGACTTTTATCCCTTCATAGTAGTATATTCAAAAGATTTTTTTTCTTTTTCTAGGTCAGTAACATAATGCTTTTACAGGTTACTGTAATGCTTTGGGGGATGGCATGGAAACCTACTGTAATTCTTCTAATTAAATTATGTATTTATGGGATTCGCTGAGTAAACACAAGCAACAAGATGGCTGAGAAATATTTATCCTTCTGCCTTCTGTTGCCCATCTTTAGTTGCATTAGATTCAAAGCATGTAAGTGCATGGTATATAAAATTCAGTGTATGAGATTAGTCCCTTGTTAGTTCAGTTGTCTAGTTAGTTATATATTTTTGTACATTGCTAAGCTAGAAACATAGTCATTGTAGAAGTGTTTCCTGCAAATGATCTTGAGATACATAGTTTTAGAGACAGGTATATCATGTGTTATTTGCAAAATTCAGCTGTTATCTTTGAATTCCACAGTTTAAGACCAAGTGCATTGTCACTGCATTTTTATTTTTTTTTTAGATGCTGAAGTTTTTCTTTGGAGTTGGTAATAGATTTTCCAAGGACTGATTAGAGCATTGCACTTGTTAAGGCTACTGTTTAATGTCTGATGGTGGGGCTCCAGTTTAAACCTTATCTTTTACTTCTTGTTGACATATGGGCTGGAGAGGTGAGGTTTTGGACTTTAGACTCCCCTGCTGCTGTGGTATGAGCTTCCAGAGAGAAACTCACATGCTGGCACAGGGTGGTAGTGGGGTAGAGATCTATTCTCTACTCTAAACCTGCCTTTGCTTCCAGCAAGTATTTCGCTTTGTTGTTGTCAAAATAGGATGTTAAATTCTAGTAATTGCCGCAGCAGTAGGTAACCCTGGACATAACAAGAACAGGTACATTTGTGGAAGGACGGGGATTCATTCTGCTGTAGTGTTTGCATGGTCCTGAAGAAGCCAAAGAGAAATCCAACTTTTCACGAAAGCCCAGAAGCTCTTCCTGATGCTCCTTTGAATCCCAAACAACACAAACCTAAGAAAAGAATGAGAAGTGTGAAATACAAAGGGAGCATGAGATAAAAGTCAGAAAATAAGTTGTTGATGAAAAAGGAGTAAAAGCAGGCAAATTCTTTGTCGTTGTTCAATTCCTTTCTCTAACAAGTTGAAAAATGTTTTTGCAGTACTGGGTCTTAGTCTTCAGAGGTTAAACTGGATGTTTTGAAGTATTTAAAGTTTTATGTTTTTTAAATCAGAAATTACGATGTACAGAAAATGGGACTAAAGGCAAGGTAGCTAGAGTCTGGTCAGTGGTCTGAGTGTTTACGGTATTTTCGCATCAGGTATTTTCCCTCCAATGGTAATTTTCCTTTCTTTTTCATGGAAGAAAAAGTTACAGAGAGTCTTAACTATTTGCTACAGTGCTGGACTCTGGGGTGCCTGAGCAGCTCCCTGGAGACAGGGAACTGTCCTGCCCACAGCACCAGCAGGGAGCCCCATCACCCAGTGCCCCCCACGGTGCAGCTTGGCTTGGGAACCTTGACTAGCTGGACTTTGGGAGAAACCTGCTGGTGATGGGAGCAATGGACAGCATCCCTGAACAGTCATTAGTTGCTGCAGAAGTCATTTCTAAATGTCCTATGAGCAAGAAGGGGTTTTTTTTAAGTAGCTGGACAAAATGCTTTTAAAACTACCGTTTTAAAGGTCCATGTTCAAAACCCTGTACTGTGTTGTAGTGGTAGCACATTAGAGAAAGAGAGAGAGAGAAGCTTTTTGTTGAGCAAAGACTGAATGAATAATTCAGAATAGAAACCTGAAGTTATTGATTCCTGTGTGCCCTTGAGGTAGCACGCAGGTTTGTAAATGGCCACTTAGGTTGATTGCTTTGTGATATGTTCAGGTATGTGCTTAATGGCAGAGGAACCATTCCTGATAGAGCACAGTTCTTCCCTTGCTGAAAGCTGGCACTTAATGACACTAGTGGCTATCATTTTAGATAGCACTACTCAGCAGTATCTTCTTTTTAGCTGTGCAGCCAATCTGTTATGTAAACGCCCCCACCTCCTCCTCTTTTAGAAACGAACGCTTTTTAGCTCTACACAGATTTCTTTTAAGGGTTGAGGTGTCTGGTGTTAGTCTAAGGGCAGTGACTGTGACAATTTAACACCTTTCATTTTTGAAACCTACTTGGAAAAAGCATGTTTTGGGTTTCTTTTCCTGAAAAAAAGATGAAGATTGCTTGCCGTGCTAGTGCATCTAAATGAGGTTTCTGTGTTTTCCTCCTAGTTAATTCTCACAGCTGCTGCAAACTGTGCTGGGAGCAAATCCCGTAAAATCCCACTTCCAACCTGCCACGCCTCTTGCTTTAGACACTGGGTGCAGTGGAAGTATCAGTATTACCTCCTCTGTTTTGTTTTTCAATTGTTCAGCAAGGCCTATTGCCTTCTTGATAGACCGAATAGTATTTCAGGTTTTGTCCTAAAAAGTTTTCTGTTGCAGCTTCAGGACTATTCTAAAAGGTCTTGAAGTGTTTTTCTTTGAGACATGCTCCTTCCAAAAAAATATAGAAAAATAAATCTTGAAGAGGATCATCAGTTAATGGTGTAAAGAAGTATTTGGTTTTGTTGTTATCCCTGGAAATATGTGCAGTTATAGTTTATTCACGTTACACTGAGTACAGAGTTTTCAAAAATCTTCCACTCGGAGGTAAACTGCACAGCATCTTTCATCTGCTTACCATAATCTACAGCTGTTTGCAAAGCAGATCAGCAAGGAAATTCAGGTCTTTTGGGTGTTTAACCAAATGAGGGAGGAAGGTAACCAGGAGGCGGTGAGGAAAATTAGTGACAGAATACCACAAGTTGAATCTGAAAAAAGGGAGGAAATTTGTACAACCTTTTGAAGGCTCGTGACAAACTGCATCACAAAATCTCTGTGCAAGCAAATAAATAAATCCGAGTCACTAAAAACTGTGTCACAGATTTCAAGTTTATTTGATTCTCTTAATGCATGCAGACTTCATGACTAATTGGGAGCCGGAAGGAGAGTAATTGAAAGCAGCAGATTAAATATGCATGAAGTACATGATAGCTTGAGTGCATCGATATTTTTATGGTGTACAGCAGTACTGAACCAGTTGAGTGTATGTTTTTATGATCCTTTTCATTGTGGTGGTTGAGTTTTTAAAAATGGTTTCATATAGGTGCTCATACATGAAAGAATGAGCCTAAGGAGACTGAAATCTATAATGTGAACGCTCCATTAGAAATAGAAGCACTAGAATCAATACGGTTCTTATGATAGACTACTAATATATTAATTCATTCTCTTTTTTGTGGGTTCGTTGTTCGCAATTAGCCATCAGCATAGATTTTATTTAGTATTATTTATTCCTAGAGATCAGAAGGGACAAAATTTCACTATTTGCAATTAAGTGTTGTTTTTTTAATTAATTGCTAAATTATGCATGGAATTATGTTTTATCTATACACTTCTGATGTATCCACATTTAATAATTATTCTGTATCAGTTTAGAAATACTCTGGCTTGATCTTCCTTCCATGGGACCAGTCTAATTGTGCCACTGACTCCAGTGGGAGTAGTATTTGTCCCAGTGTGTGGACCCCCAGACAGTAAGCAACCTCCAACATTCAGTCACAAACATTACCAAAATATTTCATCCTACAGCAGTATTTCATATACTTTGGGAAGCCATTGCCTCCAAGTAGTGTAGGTATGTGACTACATGGGGATCTAAGAAGGTATCAGAATGAATGTGGTTTTCCTGTAAAGAATCTCTGATAAAGGTATTTATGGTGCTTTGAACAAGGAAATTTAAAGATAGTAACATAATGTTTAAAATCCTCATCTACCTACTGAAATACAGTACCTTGGCTTTAATCAGAATAATGTTATGTCTGCCATCCGTGTATTTTATCTGCTTTAGAATCATAGAATTGTTTAGGTTGGAAAAGACCTTTAAGATCATCGAGTCCAACTGTTAACCTAACAAGGCCAAGTCCAACACTAAACTATAGTAGTTGGGGTTGGAAGGGACCTTTAAAGGTCATCTAGTCCAACCCCCTCTGCAGAGAGCAGGGATGTCTTCAACTAAATCATATTTCTCAGAGCCCTATCCAACCTGACCTTGAATGTTTCCAGGGATGAGGCACGTACCACCTTTCTGGGCAACTTGTTTCAGTATTTCATCACCGCATCATAACAAATTTCTTCCTTATATTTAGTCTAAATCTACCCTCTCTTAGATGAAAACCATTAGCCTTTGTCCTGTTGCAACAGGCCCTACTGAAAAGTCTGTCCCCATCTTTCTTACAGGCCCATTTAAGTATTGAAAGGCCACAATAAGGTCTCCCTCAAGTCTTCTCCAAGCTCAACAACCCCAACTCTCTCAGCCTTTCTTCACAGCAGAGATGTTCTATTCCTTCTGACCATTTTTGTGTCTCTCCTCTGGACCTGCTGTAGCAGGTCTATGTCTTTCCTATGCTGAGGACTTCAGAGCTGGACAGAGTACTCCAGGTGAGGTCTCACTGGAGCAGTGAGAGTGTATTGCCTTTGTTTTGAGTTAGTGAATCCCTGTAGTTTTAAGCTGTGAAAGCCAGATTTACTGGCTGAGTTTGATGTTATTGCATTACATTTGCATACTTTAAGCAAATCACCCCTGATAAGTTATATTTGGTGATGCAGTTCAGGTTTGGAAAGGAGAGGGCAAGTTGGAAGCATGAAGTGTGAAAAGAAGTGGTGGTGCTGTGTAACTGAAATACTGTGGTGTGCGTCGAGCCAAAGATAATATGGGACAGAAGGTAACTGGTTGCTGTTGATTTGAGGTGTTGAACTGGAACAGAGAGGTTGGTAGTAGTTTTTTGGTCACTAATTAGCGTAAGACTGTGTAACAGTAAGGAAAATGATTTATCCTTGTAACTGATGGGGAGAGCAGATGTGGAAGTCTGCATTTGAACACCTACAAAGGTGCCCTCAATAGCCTATGCAAGAAAGAGGCATTTCTGTGGCACAGCTCAGCTCATCCCCAAGCAGGAGTGAAAACCAGGTCAGAGGGCACCTGCTGTTGTTTTCCCTGCCTGCTACAGGAGTAGGGGTGGCTGCCTCAGGTGTGGACATGTGTCATGTGACAAAAGTGCCAGCCAGGGAGACCTTCAGCCTGTGAGGTTCAGAAAGTCACTAGCAAAACTACTAGTTAGGGCTTTACTGATTGGGAGGGACTGCTTTGAAATTTAAAAGGGGAAGGTAACATAACAGCAAGTGAGGGCAAAATCCCAGGCTCACCTTTCAAAGAAGAGAGAGAAGTGAGAAGTAAAAGAAGAACAATGAACTTCTAAGGAACAGAGCCGAGGAAGGCAATAGGTAGGGTCCCCTGGGGAAGCAATCCAGGAGGAGGAGGAATGCAGGAGATCTGGCAGCCATCGAAAGCATTTGTGTTGGAGTCACAAAGGCGGGCTGCAGACAGGCAGGACACATAGAAGGGATTGTATAGAATATACTGCTGCTTTTAAGAGATGTGTGAAATACAATGGAGCCACACAAGAAGTGGAAATAAGGGCAGCAAATCTCAAGTTCTGTATAAACAAATCAGTAAAGCATGGTGGTGTAAAAATCAATCAAGTAAAAGGTCCAGAAGGAGTTAGTGTGGCCCAGAAGTCCACAGGAGAAAGGTCCTATAATTATGTCAGAATATGAAGAGGAAAGGAGTATGAATATGAAGAGGAAAGGTACGGATGCATTATCAAGAAAAAAGTGAGAAATATTATTGAATGGTGTAGAAAAGCCTGAATTACTCTGGCCTCTTCGGTTTACAAAATTCTGACTTGACAAAACACGTTTTAATAAAATGAGAGGGAAATTCAGATAAGGAAAGAGCAGATCGAAGAATAATCAGATAAGTGATGTGCTTTCTGATTGTACAGCTTTACTCACCTAATAGTTAGGAACTAATTGAAGTGAATTACATTTTATCTTTCTGTTTAAGAATTCAGAGAGGACAGGGGACTCCTAAGAGTCTGCAGTTATAGTAAGGGTAACACCCTTCTCCCACGCAAAATGGACAGTTACAGACTTCACAGGGTAATTCTGCTCCCTGGAAAGACTGTGAACAACTAGTCTTTGAAAGCAGATGCACACAGTATATCTCCCATTTTTCTGACATGCTACCACATGTAGTCTCATTAGCAGATTACTGTCACAAAATTTGAACAAAAGGATCCCAGATGCAGTTTGCTTGGATATTGCCATCACTAACAGCTGCTGCTGGAACTGGCACTAGGAGGAGCCAGTGCCATTGGTTGTTGCTCATGTTGTGGTTGCCATCAGGTGCTGTAGAAGCATCGCTGGCTCTGGAAGGCTGCATGGACAAGGACCCAGCTCTCTTTCATCCAGAGACTGCATCTAAGCACCTGATGCCACACTCTGAAGTGAGGATTTGAGCTCTGTCACGTCATCCTCGTGGTGATGCCCCTGTTTCTCTAGTGCTGCGACTGTACTGTTCTTGGCTCAAGCCTTCTGTTATATCAGCAACAAGTGTGGTCCTCACCCTGACATGGTTCTTACCAAGGTCCATCATCCGCACTGGACTGTGTTGGCTTGTGCACAGGGAGCTCTAGGAACTGCAGATGAGCTCTGCAGCCTGCCTGTGGGCCAGCACGGTGCTCAGGAAACAAGGAGACAGCTTATAATTCTGCCTTTTCTTAGACATGAGCGTGCTTGTGGGCATGAGGTTGTGAAACTCCGCCTGGCTGCGCAACTGCTGATCTTTGCAAGGACAAGAGGTTTGCAGCTGTCTGTAAAGAAGTGGTATTGGAAAATCAAGGACAGTTTCTGATAATTTTGTTTAGTCTGAAACAGAGAAGACTGAAGAGAGATGTGATAACATGTCCTCAGTATGCAAAAGGTGGTTATGCAGAGGCTGGTGAGCAAGTAGGTCAGGCTCTGAGGTCCTTTTCGGAGGTAAGGCTTTAGGGGGGGGGGGGGGAAGGGGGGGAGAATTCAGCTTAGTTTCCAGAAGAAGATTTAGTTTGAAGATTAGCAAGGAAAACAAGTAAGCAGAATAAAGCACTGAACTATGTGTATTACAAGGTAGCATTTCCTTCATTTGAATTTTCAAGAATAAATTAGAGAAACATCTCTGACATGTTCTAGCCAATCTCAGCTGGCTCCACTGCACTGGGTCAGGTGAGGTGACGTGTTCAGACCTTTTTAGCCTCACAGTTGTATTCTTCTGTGACAGCCATGTATGGCCCAGCCCTTCTGTGGCGGAATAATACTCAGCTCTGAGTCATAGAGCTGATCGATGTTATTTTCTACAAACCTGTGTTTTCATTAAATTAGTGCTTTCAGTCTGCACCAATCCTACAGTCCAGTGAGAATCCCTCTTTTCAGTGGGCTACCCTGCAAAGTGAGTCAGTGATGTTTACATTGTATTTTTCATTAATCTGCATTTATGCCTTTAAGCAAAATATTTCAAAGAGGGGACGGGATAGATGTCACAAGTCGGGCTTTAAGCAGGTTCTACATCACAGTTCAATTACCGTCAGTAATATGTGTTGAGGCACTAACTCCTAACAGCTAGAAAATGTGATAGAGGTGTAGATAGACTTATTATGTGGGGTTTGTTAGTCTTTCTAATATTTATAAATACATAATCTGATACACGAAAACATTTGAACAGAGTACTGCATTGAGGAAAAATCATAAAAGGTAACTGAGGTGAAAACACGGAGAGAGATGGACACGCAGTGCATTAAAATCACAACTAGCGTGAGAAGTGTTAATGGGCTGGGAGTGTGCGTGGAGTCACATGGCACATCGTGTGACATGTACCACACGTGGCATCTGTCACAGGTGATTGCCGAGGGCTGTTTGTAGAATGAAGGTTACATTGAAGAAATAGATAATAAAGCTGGCTGGATAATTCTGTAACTTAAATGACTACTTTAGGGCTTCAAATTGTGACAGTAGTGGAGTAGATGTCTGTGAATCTACGCAGGTAGATCCTTACATGTAACATTACAAGCAGCCGACCAAAACTTTGTGTTAGAAATGGTGAGGGTAGTGCTGTGATGATGATGATGATGATGAATATGCAGAATGGGACCCTTATAAGTGTTTGAGTGACTGGACCAGAATTGATTGAAGAGAACCTTTCAGTCCATTACTTCAAAAAGATTCTAGATGTGTGGGCTGGAATGGAGATAATTTGTATTTTTTCTTTTTCTGTAGGAGGCAGAAACATGTTTTTACATTTAAGACATTTGATAAAACTTGTTCTGTGCGATAAGAGTGTTTCAGTTTGAAGTCCAGAAAAGGACTCATGGTTTTGTCCTAATGCTTTATATGCATGGAAGATTATGCACCTGTTTGCATACTTGCTGATCGAGGGTCAGGAGAATTTTGGAATGCATTTCATAAAATCAAGCATAGGCAGGTCCAACTCCTCTCCCCAAAATAAAGAACTCTCGGACAGAAGACCCACTTGACGGGTTTTCCCCCCCCTCTTAA
>JAAGNO010001846.1:1775-30463 GCA_033439905.1 Ceryle rudis
ACCTTTCTGCTGACATAAACAACAGACTTCTGGGAAGGTTTTTGTTGCATTTTTGGTCTCTCAGGTAGCTCTGCTCATTTCTCTGTTTCTATTTCATTATGTCACTTTGCCACTTCCATGACCCTTAAGTTGTTATTTTCTGTTTCTGCTATACAGAAGAGAAGTATCCCAAACCAAATAGCTAATATGGCTTAGTGAAGAGTGAGTAGTGAGTCATTAGAGTCAACAATAACCAATTTTTTTTGGTTGCAGGAGTTATTTTGACTAGGGACTCTGGTTTTTGTTCTTAATTTTACATTATGAATAGGGTTTGTTTTTTGGGGTTTTTTTTTGTCCCTGTATGTCACAGGGACATACATAAATTTGCATCTCAGTTCAATAGTAAATCCTTAGCTGACTCAGCAGCACTGACCCTGTTGAAGCTATGCTGAAACATTGAGATGGACTGAAAGTGTGAACTCCATTGTGTATTGTGCAATATCCTACCACTTATGCCAAGTAATACACTGTGTTTTCTCCAAAAAAACAAGTGGTGAAATGATTTATAAAAAAAATTAATTACTCATTTTCCATTGCAAGAGTGGGTTAGACCTAAAGTATATTAAACATGTTATTCTTTTATGTCACTAGATGTAACCTGACAGATCAGATTCAATACAGAATGGTTAATTTTTGTTAGCTGTAGGCAGATGCCACTTGACATGTGAAGTGAGAGCCATAAAATACCTTAAAAGTTTCAACATTTTACAGTGAAAGATTTTTTGGTAAGGGTTGTTTTGTGGGGTTTTTTTTTCAGAACAAATGAAAACCCAAACTTCAGAAGCTTTTTTACCTTCATAAACTTTAACTTCCTTGTGATAATTTTAGCCTTTTTCTTTCCATCCTCATTAATGAGTTGGAACTTGAACTATCTTCGTTCTACACAGATCCTCTCCAAGCTGTGACCACTGAGAATCAATTGTGAAATATCACCTGTGTTTACAATGCATTTTTTGTTCATCATTTCTTAAGTCTCCACAGCCATAACATTTTGTTTTGTTTTCTTTTTTGTTCCATAACAGTTTGATACTATCTTTCCTTTATTTTGTTCCTGTTTGTCCTGATTGATAATAACATAGTATATATAAAAATTAAAACCAGAAAAAATAGTACATTAAATGTAGCTCGAGGATTCTCATTTTATTTTGATCACGAAGAGAAAAAAGCTGTCAGAGTCTGAAAAGCTATTTTTGAATGAGGTTTCCTCTGGTTGAATCCACAGTTTAGTTCCAGTCATGGGTAACATCAGTAGGTTTTTGTCCATGGACTCAGCAACCATGAGATGGAAAGACAAACATACATAATCTATATGTTATTGTCATCACAGCCAGGTGCTATTGGCTGCCACTCTGCTACATCACTGACCTTCTTGACTAAAGGAATTACACCAAACACTATTCATAGATGTGTATTTTTTCGAGTCCACTGTCAGTCTCCATTATTTAAAGGGTGAAAGAAATTCTGCATATATTTATCCTCCTGTGCACTACCCAAATGCAGAAATTCAAATAAAGTAGAGACTTGCTGAGAAGCCCTGCAAACTTTTGTCTTTTATTCCAAATAAAATAATGTGTAAAATTATACAAAACAAATTAAATTATATATGGATGGTTTGTCATTTTTCAGCCTGTGGGAGACCTTCTCTTTATAGCAAAAGATGGAGTTAAAAGGTTTTCGTGAATATATCAACATATACATTTTGAAATGTTCTAAATAGCCTTCCCCAGTGCCTCACTAATTTTAAGATTGTCTTACCCTTTAAGTGACCTGATTACAGTAACTTATACAGCCAACTAATTCCCTGACTTGTTCATTAAGATTATTATTGAAAACCTGAAAAATTCATTATGTGTGAGCACAATGAGAACATGACAAGTTTTTGGCTCACTGGTAATAAGAGATAAGTTTATTTTTTACCTTGAAAGAGAAAAAGAAGACTGTATATTTCTCAATCTAAGCCTATAAGAAAGATGATTCTTGAATATCTTAAATTTATGGACAAAAAAGACATCTAATTCATCCATACAAAAAGAAATCCGTGAAGGGATTTTATTCTGGGGCATAAGTTATTGAGTATATCAACTAAATTTAGGCAAAATGTAGGAAAATGCTGGGATAAAAGACAAAGTAAGCTATACAAACTTTAAGAATGTGAGCAAATGGAGACAGGAAGTTTTGTATAAACAAAATTATTAAAGATACAGTTTAAACCACTATAAATACAGGAGCTGATGCCCTGTGGAATAAACTTCTTCAGGAAGGTTTTTTTTAGGACCTAAACCGATAGAAAATAAATTCAGTTTTTATGTTTTTAATTTTCAAGAAAGAGGTGAAAGAGGTGGAAAATCAGTGGTAAAAAACTTGTCTGCTGTAACAAGGATAGCTATATATCTACCTGTATACAGGTATAGTTATGAGGAAAACTATGCAATAATATATTTAAAGGATATTGCTGTACCTGAAAGGAACTTTGAAAATCTTCTTCCAGATTTTTTTAATTTTTATTATTACTTTTTACATTATTACATATGTGCTGGCTACAAAATTCTATGAAATGATGTGCCAATACTCACATGCAAGAAGAAAAATCATAGTAGCTTACTGAGGACATTTTTTAATGTAGTGATACATGTAATGTAGTGATAAATGAAATGTTCATTTCTAGATCAAAGTATCTCCTGTTGGAAAGAGTGTGTAACATGTATTTAAATATATCACTATTGCTAAAATAGCCTTTTCAGATGAAAATGTGTTGACAACATATTTGCCACCATTTCTAGATATGATGAACAAAGAGTCATCTCCACCATTGTCTTCTGCCAAAATGAAGAATGACATGCCCTGTGCTATGTTTTGCTAGGTGATTACTTGTATTGGTATTGTTTGTTCTGTTTGTTAAAAAGGTAAGTACTTTTTTTTTTTCTCCATTTTCAAAGCAATCGAGGTTTGTGGTGTCCCTGACTTCCCTGGACCCCATCCTGAATACTGCTCAGTTCTTTAATCACTGAGTTTGCACTTGGTAACAGCAGAGGCTGAGTTGTCTCTGGATGAATATATATTAAAATAGGAGAGAAAAGAAACCAGAGAAGTTCACTTCTGCA
Organism: Ceryle rudis; assembly: GCA_033439905.1. Classification (NCBI taxonomy): domain Eukaryota; kingdom Metazoa; phylum Chordata; class Aves; order Coraciiformes; family Cerylidae; genus Ceryle; species Ceryle rudis. The sequence goes on from JAAGNO010001846.1 coordinate 4,916, forward strand.
CATGACACAGCTTATTAACAGCTGAGGCTCATCAGTGTGTTTGGTTGAGTAAATTTCATTATTAAAATTCCTTGCGCTGCCTCCCTGCTAAGCAATATCCAGCTCACTACTGAGCACCCTGTCTGCTCAGCCAGTGTGCACAGCAGGGCCAGACTGCATTGTTGGCTGGGACACTCTAGTCCTGTAGAAAGAGGCAGCTTACATCTCACGGTGAGGACTCTGGAAGGGACAGGGGGTAGGAAGACCCATCCTGGGGGTAACAGGTTTGGGATGGATCATTCCTATAAGGAAAGGGAAAGGGCTTTGGAGGGTGGTGGGAATAGCTCTGGCATCTGGGAAGTGTTGAGGAATGGAAGCGAGGTGGCTGCTAGTTTTGCCCCTAATTTAAAAGAGTGGTTTCAGGATTTCAGGAAATTTTTCCACTTTGCAGGAGATTTTGAAAAGAAATATTTTGGTTTACTTTAGATGGATAACAGATTTTCTTTAAGAAAAGCCTTGAAGATGCATCTCACCATGGTTTAATTAACCTCATAGCTAAATCTAATGGAAACACAAACAGCATTATGCAGAAAACTACATTCCGCTTGCCACTCAAATGAATAGTCAACTATTTCATACAAAATGAGTTTTAATCTCAGGCAGAAAAAGAAAATCTACAACATAGAATATATTGAGTTTGCAGGAAGGTACCAAGATTGTATTTATTGGTCTTTTTTTGAGTTAGACATGCTGTAAGCAGGTCTATTGGGTCAGATCATGCAGGTGGGCTAAGCAAGACAAGAGGATGAAGTCATGCAGTAGGATGAAGGCATGAGTTTAGCACCTTGCTCCTGGACATCCTCAAAATAGACATTTCCTGCCACAGAAGTGCAAGAGTCCTGAGCTGCTCCTAATCTGACCTGTAGCTCTGCACCACGGAAGACCCTGCAGTGTCTCAAAACAAAGACCTCTTAAAAGTTCACCACAGATGACAGCCAGCCTGTGCCTCAGTTATCTTTCCTCAGTAAACAAAATTTGGGAGATGTCTGGGGTGTGCTTAAATCCCACTTTCATGTGGAGTTAGGGCAGACTAAGATTTACACTCAGATTGGGAACCTTCTTCTGCTCTGGAGTTTCTCAGTTTAGATGTTACACAGGAAATCATGTGGAATAATCATGAAGGATAACATGAGGGATACTAATGTCCACTGTTCACTTTTTATTCCCTGATGAGAAAAGGATCTGCCATGCAAAGCATTTCAGATCAGAAGCTGCTTGGAGTCAGCCTGCAGGAGCTACTTTCTGGCCATTAAGAACAGAAAAAGTATCATGGTGCTAAAGTCCTGTGACTAACCCCTTAGTCTGTTAAATTAGGCACTTTAGTTACCTACAGGGTTAGGTGGGAATTTGACGAATGTTAGTGGTACCTAAATGATAGCTTGTGATCCATAATGCATGATTCAGATGCTGAAAGTGTCTTCTGAGATCACCTGTAATCATGTCTTTGTAGCTGTGAATACTAACTTCAGGCAGACTTTTTGTTTCAAGTAGCATAGGGACTTCCCTGGCACAAAGTTTTTAATTCTTAGTATGTACTGCCTTAAAACCATTTAATGGTAAAATAATAACCTACTCAGAGAATTTTGGCATAAAGTTTTGAAGATTTAATGTTTCATATATGTAGTTAAAAACAAGGCTCAGAAAAAAAAATAGAGGGGAAATGTCTAACTTCTGAAGTTTAGTCAAATTTATCAGATAGAAAACTTTCTATACAGTTGGAAAAGTTCAAGACTGGGACAGCTGTACTCAAGTTTAAGAAGAAGGGAATACTGTTTGTACAGGAATGTGCTCTCTTTTTAGCAAAAGATCAATCTGAAGCTTTACAAATATGCTTTACCCCAGAAATGTTACATGTGGTTACTTCATAGCTACAGACTGTCAAGACACTTTCTTTTGTTCTTGACTTCTAAGCCAAATGCACTATTCTAGCACTGAGATTAAAGCACCAGATGAGGTGGTTCATATTGGAGCATTGAACCCATAAGCAATTATAGTTAAGTGGTCAGAGCATGCTATTTGTTCCAGGGATGCAAAAAAGGGACTTTTGAGAAGGCCTACTCCCTTTCATCTCTAAACACACCAGCAAACTTGGGAAGAAGGAAACTTTTCTAATTGGCCAGCTTACTCCTCTGGCATCAGTGCAGAGTGGCCATCTGTTCAGGCTGGTTCCAAGGACATATCTGGCCTACCCAACAGCCCACATCCAGGCTAGCTAGCCTGTTCCACTTAATTCACAGGGTGGGTTAAACTACCATATAAACTACCAGGGAATCAGAATTTCAAGTCTACTTATTACTTTTTCCCTGCTTATGGTCCACACTTTATATCTTATCTGAACAGTAAGGTCTTTTATGATTTAATAAGATTGAATATCATGTCTAATTTAAAAAATTATAATCTGCCCAGAACTTCTGAACAACGGTCCTGGAACAAAACAAAGGCCCATCTGTATCAGTACCTGGTCTCCAACAGTGAAGGCAAATAGGACAGCAGGTAGTATTTGTATGCAAGAACACTCTTGAAAAACCTATGCCAAAGACTTTATTTAGAGCTCAAATGGCTGCCTCAAGTCTGACATGGTATATTCATGTGAGAAAACCTCCCATGTTCCATTCCTTTCATGAACTGGTTGGTTGTGCTTTTTGAAATGATTGCCCACAACATGTCATGGGTTTAATTATATATATATCTTAATAGGCACCTCCCTCTGATTGTTTGGGCATGCATCTTGCTAAAGGATTCTATGCTTCAAAGCTTATGTATCACAATAACTTGTGAGCAGTCACTCCCTGTTCACCTTTACCCATACTACTTATGGTTTTGCAGAACTTTATGATAATCTTCCATTCAGTGTCCTGGTTTTTATGACAAATAGGCTTTATCCATTCAGACATGTCTCATACAGAAATCAATGATCACCAGCTGTCCCTCTCTATACTTTTTCTAGTATGATTGTATCTTTTTGGACATTACATCAATATATCCTATACCTTTTGACTGTATAATAGAGCATACCTTTTAAGTAGCTGTGTGAGTGGTAATTGTGCCACAGGAAGAAAATTTATTTTTATGGTAGCACCTTGAAGATATAAAGCATTTTTGAAGCTATTTTCAAGTAGATGCTCTATCAGAGACTATGAGTAAGTAAGCATAAAAAAAAAAAAAAAAAAGCACGTAAATAAAGTAGTTTTTTAGCAGGCTGCTTAGATTTAGAAATTAACCTAGAATATGCTCTTTGCAAATGGATTTAAGACAGATATTTAATAATAAAGAAATACATTTAATTTAGACAGATTCAGCTTTCTAAAACCAAACCTCATTCTTCTCAGATCAATAAAACATTTCAGTGATGCTTATTTGTCTTAAAGTAAATGAAACTTGAACTAGATTCCTACTGTCATACTCTTTTGGTATATCATTTTTAAAACATGTTTTTATCAGATCAAAACTCAGACAGTGGTTGTTGTTCTCAGTGTCTATTTTTAAGTCATATAAATTTAATCCAGCAAGTGTATACCGAGTCCATGAATTCTCTGTATTTAACTCACAATTCACTTACGCTTCTCTTCTGAAGCCCAACCCGGAGTACTGCATCCAGGTCTGGGGTCCCCAGTACAAGAAAGACATGGACCTCTTAGAGCAGGTCCAGAGGAGGGCCACAAAAAATATCAGAGGGCTGGAATACCTCTCTTATGAAGAAAGACAAAGGCTGGCCTTATTGAGCCTGTAGAAGAGAAAGCTCTGGGGAGACCTTGTTGTAACCTTTCAATATATAAAGGGAGCTTATAAGAGACATAGAATCATAGAATGGTAGGGGTTGGAAGGAATGTCTGGAGATCATTTAGTCCAACCCACCTGCTAAAGCAGGTTCACCTAGAGCAGGTTGAATAGGATTGCATCCAGGCACATTTTTAATATCTCCAGAAAAGGAGACTCCATAAACTCTCTGGGCAGCCTGGTCCAGTGCTCTGACACCTGCAGGAAAGAAATTTTTCCTCACGTTTAGGTAGAACTACCTGTGTTCCAGCCCATTGCTGCTTGTTCTGTCACTGGACACCACTGCAAAGAGTCTGGCCCCATCCTCTTGACACCCACCCTACAAATATTGATAAGCATTGATAAGATCCCCTGAGTCTTCTTTTCTCCAGGTTAAATAGTCCCAGGTCTGTCAGCCTTTCCTTATAAGAGAGACATTCCAGTCCCCTTATCATCATTGTAGCCCTCCACTGGACTCTCTCCAGTAGTTCTATATCCACTTCTCTCCCCTCAGCTACCCAGCCACTCATGCCATCACAGAACGCTCCCAGATTGGTTAAGCATTATTCCTGCTCGGTGAATCCATGCTGACCACTCCTGATAACCTTCTTTTCCTCGACATACTTAGCAATGACATCCAGAATGAGCAGTACCATCACCTTTCCAGGGATGAAGGTGAGGCTGAATGGCCTACAATTTCATGGGTCCTCCTTACTGCCTTTTTGAAGACTGGAGTCACACAATGTTTCCTCGTAAAACACTTTGTATACACAGCTTTTGCGTGCATAAGTATATTAAACCTTTGTAAAACAAGTTTGCTTATGCAGTACTTCTGATCTGTGTTTACCTACAAAGCTTGTCAGTCTCTGTTCTAGCACAGCCTTAGCCTCGGGAGTAATGAGATTAGCTCTAATTATGTCAAAACAAGTACTTATTAATCTTGTCAAGAACTAATTAACAGTTTTGTTATGTAAAAAGTGTCTCCTTCCATCAGATAAAGGGAGAATGCAGATAAAGCTGTTAAATGCAGAAATCCTGATGCAGCACAGGAGCTGCTGTGAGTGGATGGCACCAGGTGCAGAGCAAACTGTAACACCAAGCAAACACCATCCACTGCTGCTGCAGCATTTCCAAAAGCAGCATCTTCAGTCCAAGGACCCAGAGTGGGCTAACCCAGAAAGAGCTGTCTTACAATTACCAGTTAGCCTGAGCTGCCTTTTATTCTGACCTGATTCAGTCTAGGACCTCTTCTACAGGCTACATCTGAATCACATAGGTAAAGAAACACTGAATATGAAGTTTCTTTTCCAAATTCTAACCCCATTTAATGTGAAAATCATTTTAGACATGTCTTATCTAAGTCTTATCTAATTCAGTGAGGATGATTACTACAGCCTGAAAATCATGTGTCCAGAGCCCACTGCCTTTCCAGTCAGTATTACACATCTACAAACATACTCTGCTGTGAAGAGGTAGTTGGCGCTTTTTAGGAAAGGAACTTACCTTAGTTAACTTTTTTAACTCAAAATGTTTTTTAACTCAAAAAGTCTAAAATAACATATTGTCTGGCAGTGTTACAAAATAAACTATCAAAGCAAAAATTAGACAGCATGTTTTCGCTAACTCAACCAAGTGCTGCTATTCAATGTTCTTAAAATGCTCTAAGAGTTGCTATGTCCTAAACATTGTACTGGCACACTTGCATTTTCAGATGCTAAAAGTAGTATCATAAAAAGCAGTCACATTCTTAATTTATCACAAAGGATTGACACTGAATCCTTTCCTACAGAGAATTTCATATGTGGAGCTCTCAGCAAGAGCATGCAATGGGAAACAAGATGCCTTAGATAATAGATTAGTCAACAAATTGGCTAGAATGCCAATCTAAAACTTTTGGTAACCATTCTTATGACAAACTGGCGTATTTTCAAGTTGCATAATGATATGAAGTTTTCCTATCAGAAACACTACTGTTTGTAAAGTATCCTGAGCAACAGATTAATAAACAAATTGGAAAAATGTGTGAAGAAAAATTGAACCTATTAACAGATACATATTGAACATTTCCAGGGAAAGGCAATACTGTTGTTTGCATATTGCAGTGTATGTACAGATTTGTCACAGGTAACCTCTGAGACATACTCAGACGAGGAAGAGCAGTAACTGTTACCAGGCACACAAAACTCTCAAGATTCTTCCTTCTGCCTATATCCCTCTGCATGAACAGTGACAAGTGGAACAGTCCTGGTAGGGATGAAAATGACAGGGGAGATATTTGCTATGAATGAACACTACTCAGTATCACTAAATGCTTACATTTTGCCAGGCTGGACAATCTGGAAATGATTCTCAGTGTACATTCATAGACATTAATGATATGCCTGCCATTCTGACCTAGCTGGCATGGGTCTTTGTGAGAAGAATAGCTAGCCCATATCCCTGACAAGAGCCAGATGCCACTGCAAAAACATCCACCTGCTTCTTCTCTGCTATACACTTCAAAACTCTGTTATGTGGTTTATAGATGTTTCCTTGCACATCCTTCTCAGCATTCAGAAGATACAAGAATCCCACCTCTTCAGGCCATTTTGTCGTGGACAATTTCAGATAATGCTGGAGAAGAACAGACTTTTCCTGACAAGTAAGTGTACTGAGAGAGTAAAGGAATATGGAAGCCGGGCCATGAACAATGTTGCAAGGTCTCAAATAGCTTGAAGAAACAATATTTCTGGGTGAGGTTGCTGACATAAAGGTATGCTGTGAGGTTGCTGGTGTTCTTTGCTAGGTACTTTTGAAGCTAGCAGTTCTTCTTTATGTTCTTTATCACATCTGTGCATCTTACAGTTTAGTTGTGCTACTTTTGGTCACAAGATGTTGGAAATTACTATTCTTTCTTTCCTGTGATGTGAGAAACAGTAAGCATCAAAAAAATTACCCAGTGCAGGTCCCAGTGATCAGGAAAGGGCCTGCTCACACAGTGCAGGGTTAGACTGTGGTATATACTGTGGCAGGCTGTAGTGGATGTCAAAAACCTATAGGAATTAGAAGAGGGATTCAACAAATGGAAAAAAAAAAAAAATTCACTTATATCAGAAAGTCCCTATGTTTCAGGAAATGCTGTAGACATATTCATAGTTCCACACAATACTTATGAGGTAGTCAGGGCACTTCCCTGACTTATTCTGTAGTCTATTTTCAGAGGCTGAGAAATAACATAAAATAATATTTAAACAATTACTGATATAATAACTACTATGACTGTCAATATTGTTGTCAGTGGGACCCCAGTGCTCACTTGAGATTTTCCTGTATCAATACAAACAACAAATATAAAATTTAAATTCAAATTCACCCTCTCAAGGCTCTTATTTCAACAGAAGCTCCCATATAAACAAGACTTTTACTGACGTATTTACTCTCTATGCTGTTTTAGTTAAAAAATCCCAGTCTGAGCAGTTCAGTCCCAAGAGAATGAAATTTTCCCATGTGCCTACAAACAAACCCAGCAACTTGCATGTTTCTTTTAATGGTTCCCAAAAGTGACAATGCAACAGACAGCTGTTTTAATACCATTATAAATTAAGGTCATGTTAAGCAATCCAAAACATAGTTGCTAAGAATGATTAAAGCAAACCACTATGTAAAAACCCAGTGGCAGCTTTTAATGTTCAAAGAATGCAGTCCTCATCAGACTTATAGTTTACTGTTTGACAGTTTTCTTACCAGCCTCAAACACTGAAGAATGAGATACAGTCCTCTTTTAAAAAAAAATATATTAATCAATTTTATGTGAAAGTATAGAACTATACATTGTCACTCATAAAGCATATTAGAGATTCCCCTTTTTTTGGAAGATATGTAAATCTAAAAGGTGTTTGAGTTACAATAAAATATACGTAATCATTTAAGCTATGATGTTAATACTGAAATTTTACATTTACCAGAACTTTTGTGACACCTTCATAAAAACCAATAGCTACATTACCATGGGGCCTTTCATTACCTTTGATTGGTTTGTCTTTTCCCACTATTTCTAAGATACCCTGATATATAAAGAAATAGCAAAGGAGTGCTGGGAAATATTAAGTAAATCAATAAATTTAAATCTGTTTTTTTTTTCCTCTGCTTGAATTTCAAAAAGGTGTGTAAAACCAATCCTACAATGGTGGGCTATATAAAGTATTTGAATGTATAAGTCATAATTGCAGGAATGTCAGCTAAAATTGTTAAAGTTAGATGCAGAAATCTGGGAGCTCACATTAGATTTCAAGCTAGCTCATTCAGAAATATGAGTCTAATGACTAGTGGCTTATAATGTACTTTTAAGCATTTTTCACTATTCACAGGGGACTGTTTGTCTGCAAGCCTTTTTGATCCCACATAGTAATGGAGTCAGTAGAACCACTCACATGTGCAAGTGTTCAGAGCAAAAGTTAAAAAAAAGGTATATTGTGAAGCATCACCAAAAAACAAAATGCCCCCTTCCCCACCTTATAGTCAGATGTGAAAAAATTTAGAGATCACCAAGTGTAGGAAGGAAGGAGATGCTCAACCAAGGAAATTTTATAGTAGAAAGACTAATTTTAAAAGATAAATTCTGCATGGTATTCTCTCTTGTAAGATGTAGACATCATGAAAAAGAAATTAAATTTGCAAGGAAAGATAAGCTGGAAAGAACACGGAAAAAGAGGTGTAAGGAATTAGCTGTCAGCTCTCATAAATCTTTTAGTTCCAGTCAACTCAACTGAACCATGGCAGTGTATGCCAGCCAAGGAAATTGCTCTGTGGTTATAAAAAGATTTAGTGAAGAGATAATGGAAGTCAATCTATTTGGGTATCTAAGACTCTTTAGTACTCTTCAAAAATCTATCTGCTGCCTTTGTATGATGTCTTAGTAGAGTGTCCATTATGCATTCTGCATGGCTAACTGATTAGCTCTAATCTAACATCAATTGCCCTAAAATAGATTCACTGCAGCACTGATTTTATTAAAATATTAATTCTTCTCTTTGTCTCCTATGCTATTAAATATAGCTATATATTCTACCCAGATGACCTCATACCTGGCATCACTTACATGTTGCTAGGTCAGTGAAGATAGATGTATCTTCAAATCCTTTCTGGTTTTTACTAAAATGGGCTTTTATAACAAACCTTATTCTATATGAACAGTAATGTTTAGAATCAGAAATGAAGGATGGGATTCATCTCACCTAACTCTGGTTTTCAAAGAGTTTAACAGGGGTTCAAATGGCTGAAAATTTGTTTCAGCACCCGATTGCCCAATACAAGAAGACATGCTCTGCTTTCTACAGTAGATCAAGGGATGAGTCCTCATCAGGATAAAAAAAATAGAATACATCACAGTTACTATTGTGTTGTTTTGGGAAGTGCCTCCCTTCACTATGGTATTATTTGTGTCTGGCCTGAATTTGTAAGTGGGCCAGAAGAACAGAATTATCTGATCAGAACTATGCAACCTATCATAGTTAGGACATTCATCTGAGGGGGTGGTCTAAAGTAATTCTGTAGTTAAATTAGCAGAGCTCCATCTCTGTAAACCAAAGTAAAAAGATTTAAGTCGGCTTTATACTGTGTATTTTAAAAAATAATATCTACTGTCTTCTTCTGAATGCAACATTAGCTCATTTTGCATTTTCAACAAAGACCAGATCTAATTTATGCCATCTTTTGCATCAGTGCTGACAGAGACCTAATGACCTTTCTTTGTGTTACAGCTGCATACGCAATTTCCCACTTCCCATAACTGGAAAGCCTTCATCTTCAAACTCACTAACTGTAGTGTTTTGTTTTTGGCAAGTTATGCCATTTTAGTCTTACTGATGCCAGATGAAGATGGGATATTCAGGTATGCCCCATGACAACAATAAAAATATATACAAGGCTAACGGAGGAGGCTGGGTTTGAGCCACAAAAAGAGTTTGTTTGGCATCATGTTTTGGCATAAAAATGCATTGTATTTATTCCTTCTGAAATCCAATTATTTATGTGGGACTGCTCTCCTTTGCTATCAACCAGAAGCAGAGCTCAAGGCTTCCAGCTGAATGTTCTCCCTCAAAGAACTGTTGACAAAAGTCTGGTTGCTTTTATGCTGTAGCTGTTTAGCCTAAAACAGCAGTCCAGAACAGAAGTCATGTGAAATATAAATAAATATATGCCCTGAAGTGGTCAGGCAGTTGGACTAGATGATCATTGTAGGTCCCTTCCAACTGAAAATATTCTACTATTGCATTCTTTCTATTCTTCTCTTCTCTTCTCTTCTCTTCTCTTCTCTTCTCTTCTCTTCTCTTCTCTTCTCTTCTCTTCTCTTCTCTTCTTTTCTTTCTCTTCTTTCTTCTCTTCTCTTCTAATTCTATTCTATTCTATTCTATTCTATTCTATTCACTTTATAAAACTGCACAGATATAAGATTTATTTTTCACACAGATTGGAAAACACTTAGCAGTGTTATTGCTATGTTCCAGTTGTTCCAAGGAACAGATTTTGTTAAGAATAGACACCAAGCAAGAGAAAAATAACTAATTTTAAAAGTGTCAGGGTCATTGTAGAAGATGTTAGGGATATTATAGAAAAAAATGTTACAGAGTTTATAATGAGTAGGAAAATGATCAACCAATGAAGAAGCTACATCATGTCAATCAGAAAGTATGAGGATGGGCTAAAGCCATCTTAAAGAAAAAAAAATAAAAGGAACAAGGATATAGCAAAAGCATCAGTCTCACAAGGCAGCCATGCAGAGGAACAATGGTAGCTCTGCAAGGCAGGCTACATTGACAAGAAAGGAACAGAACCCAAAACCCTGTGAAACTTTATGTTTCAGTGATGACAGTGTTGTTACTAATGAAAGTAAGAGTGAAATCATATGATCATTTTGCTTGGAAAAGACGCTTAAGATCAGCATTAGATGTTTTGACCTGAAAGAGCAGTGAACAGAGGAAGAATAATATGCATTCAAGATTTCTGGAAAAAACAACCAAACAAAATGCTGATAAAATAACAGCTCTGATAGGTAGGAGTTCTCATGCATTTGCAAATTTGGAGTGTTACCATATGGTGGGAAACTAGAAAACTTAGTGGTTGTATATTAAAAGGTAAAAAAAAAATATATAGATAAGGCAATTATACTGTTAATAGTATTATTTAAGGCTTAAAGAAAGCTTTGAAGAAAACACAAAATAAAATAAAACCAAAATTAAACCCTCCAAAGCTCAACTGAAAATATGACAAAACCACAGATTGTCCAAGATGTCTTCTATTAAAGATCCTCAATTTTCTTTTGATAAAACATTTCAATTTATCATGACGAAAATGCAGTAAATATAGTCACATATCTGGACTTCAGTAAAGTATTTGAGATTGGGTCACAGGGGAAATTTATTGGTCTGGAGACAATGAATACAAGAACTGTAACTTGGCTAAAGAATTGCTTCAATGGGAGTTGACAAGCTGTATCTAAATAGGAAGCCTTAGATCACATGGACATTGTAATGGAATTTCTTGAGGATCAAACTTGGACTAGCTTCATGTAATGTTTTCATTATAACTTTGGCACAGAAACCCAGAAATGATCTAATAAAACATGACAACACAGAGTTGCAAGTCATTGTCACTGTAGTGAAGGATGGGGATGCTGCAGAAAAAGAGTTGGATGGCCTTTTGTTAGAGAGGCAGAAATGGGAGGAAATACAGTACTATGAAAAGTGAGAACATTCATTAGGCAGTACTAAAACTTTCTGCTGGAGGGTTTGGATGCTGAGGGCTTGAAAGTAACAAAGAAGAAAAGAAGACTGCTTATTGGAGATGCACAGCATGTCTTTGAGCTGCTAGTGTGGTAGACCTGTGTAAAGGCACATGCGATTCAAAGAGAATGAGGGGAAAAATGCCTGTGTACAAGGTAGTGGTAAGACCTCAGCTGGTGCAGTGCACACAGTCTGATACTAAAATAGTAGAAAAGTGTATTAAAATAGGAACAGAATGTCAGGCAGCATCATAATATGGAAATAACTTGAAAATTTCCAAGTACTGGTTATCATTTATTTCTTATTTTTGAAAGGCAATCTATTCATAGCCTGCCTGTGACAGTGATAATTTTTGTGTTTTAGTCTTTCTACCTCTGCAGAACCATGGCTAGGTGAGAACACATCCAATAACACAGCATGACTAAGGAAGCACTAATCATTGATGTTTCTTCAAAGATATCGCATGGTGCTGAAGAATAATCATGGAAAGCTGAAAAAGAATGTTAATCTCTGAATTTTCATTGGGAGGTTTTCTGTAAAAACTACTTCACAACCTCATTTTGTCTATGTGGTTTCCATATGCAGCAGTATGACCTGGTGTGATTGGAGTCTATAAAAATAACTTAATGTGGCAGCAGTTCACTCCAGTCTTTGAAAGCTCTATGATCTTACTAGAATTACTTTTAGTTCATTCCCAAGTTAGACAGACAAATAGAAGCATCTTGCTTATACTGTGAAAGGAAAATGTTAGAGTCCACCTTGCCCATCTTAGTTACAAAGATTATATTTTTTTTCCATCCAAAATGATCTTATTTTCTATAAAATAAGAGTGAAAACTTTTAGCTTCAGCAGCTTGTTGAACTGTCTGTTCAACCCATAAAGCTCTAGTCCCTGGATATTGAAGCTAAAGCAGCCTACTATTAAAAACAAACAAACAAAAAAAGAGATAATAAAAATATAAAACCTCCTCATCTGAGGCTGTAATATAAAACTTAAGTGTCTGGGAGAAGTCAGTGAATCAGGACTTTAGCATGCAGCTATTTCTTATATTCTTCTCTTCATCAGATGAAACAAAATTCTGATTATTAGATTAGGCTGTTATGAGGAATTGATCTATCTATTGAAGTCTATTTTCTTCATATTTTTTCTTCTTGCTAGTTCCTTCTTAGTGTTTTGTTTGAAAACATTCTTCATTATGTTTGTTCCAAAGTGATTTTCCAGAGCTGGGTGATAAATATTTTAATAAATATTTTATTTCTTTGTTTCCTTAAAAATAAATTTTACAAACCCCCAAACGTCAGGGTTACCAAAGTATGAAACATAATATGAAAAGTAGTTTCAACTAAAACAAAGAAACAGGGAAAAATAAATCAATTTATCTTTTTGAGTCATAAGCAAATATGTTTCTAATTCCAGTTTGAAATTATATTCTACATTTCAAAAGCTGAATTAAATTTAAGGAAAACCCCCAGATTTTGAAAAGACTTCAAGAGCTAAACCAAACCTTCCTGGGTGCCCCACAGTAGATGTTTTTGATCTGGGTATTTTTCTTATTTAACTTAGAATTCATACCCTGTACATACATTTTCCTTCAATTTTACATTTGGCTATTAACATCAAGACTCCAGGGTTAGTTTGACTCCAGTGACTTGGAGGCTCTTCATCTGCGAGCAGTGAGAATCAGTAAATACCTAGGAGTATTTCAGCCGGGAGGATTACAGTCATGCCAGTGTTTCCCAGAACAGCTGCTGCAAGAAGCTTGCTTAATACCTGCTGCCTGTAAAAAGAATTAAGCAGTAAATGAGGGCTTGACGCGGGACATGTATCCAGGTTTACAGAGCATGCCTGAAGAAGCAAGAGCACTTGCTTTCTTCAGAGATATATATGCCCCTTAGTTGGAGTTAGCTGTGGTTGTGAAAGTAGGTGTTTAAGTGTTTAGAAGAGACAACAAGAAGAAAACCTGCTTACACCACCGGTGTTTCTGTAACCTGTGCATGAACTTTTAAATTAAGTAGCTTTGTTCATAAGCCTTCATTATCTGGCATAGAATAGCTTCATTGCTAATGCCAAAAACCCCTATGTGGTTTAGAAAAAGCAGTCAGTCCCCTCAACTCCTCACAGCCCTTAAATACACTAATCCAAGAAATAAATATATAAATGCGTTGTTAAAAGTCTTATTACCCAAAATTTGTTTTTAAAGGACCAGTTCCTGAAGAGTAAGGCTTGAGAGTCTTTTCATCAAACTATATTGGAGGGATAAAAGAAACCCAAGTTTTATGTGTGGAAAGCAAATACCAGGTAGGGGTGTTTCAAAAAAGCAAAGTAGTTTGGGTTTAATAAAATCCTTTCATGTTTGTCTTCAAATTAGAAAGCACAACAGGTCAATTTAAAAAGTCAGACTACTTTCCTGTTAGTGTCTTCTTTGAGAGGAAACTGCACTTTTACATACAGTTTAAACTCAAAGTGTAATCATAAGGAGGTCTTGTTTCATGATATGGGAACAAAAACTGAACTCCACCTGGATGGATTAGGAAGTGTGTGGTCTGATGATGATGGCCCAAGTTTAACTCTTTTGAAGACTCGTCCAAGGTAACCTCATCTCTGTCTCCTGTATGTCACTTTACAGGAAGGTCTAATACCAATTCCCTGACAATTTTTGAGAATACATGAAGACTGTGTGATAGAAGACATCACACAATTACTGTAGATTCCAAGTTCTTACAATGAAATGAAGAAAGTGCAATTTATTTCATAGATAATGAGGTTTTCAAGCATCGGTCTTGCAGTAGTCATGCTGTAGTACCTCACACATTCTGTTTATTTCTTGTCTTTTAAAAATAGATCAAGTGATGCTATTAGCTTACCTTGATGCGGCATAACATACCAACATAGTTTCTGCTGTCTCACTTGGCCAGAGCCCCCTGAATAACCATGTGTGAGACTGCAGTAAAAGAGCCCGCACAATGTAGAAGAACTCAGGTCTGACTAAAATATCCCAAAGAATGATTTCCTGGGCCCTGACAAACTCTTATGGTCTCTTTTGACCAAGACTTTCATGGAAGAGCTCTTAGGTTTTACAGTAACACACCGGGATCCTTTGGGAAGGGAACCTCTCAAGCCATCTCTGAATGACACAAGCAAAATGCCACAATGCTTCCCACTTCCCAAATCATTTATTCACTTGGTCAATGAAAGAGATCTGGGGACATTTTTAAGAGAGCTGAATAATGCTATCAAAAGATTAGGCCATTCTCAGCATCTTAACAACCTGACAAACCCATCAAAACACTGCTCACAAAAGTGCTGCACTTTGTAAAAGTTCTTTTTAATTCAGTCTTACTGATCTTGCAATATGCTGTGTCATATACAGCAAATTTTCAATGTTAAGTGTGTGGCTTCTTACCTGTCTCTGTGATGCCACATCTCAACATATTATCTCAAGTCCTGCTGTAGTTGAAGGATTTCTGAAAATTCATTTCCAAGATTTACATTCATATGACATCAGTACAAAAACTAGATAAAACAACAGCTTCTACACTATTGCAAAGAAAAGCTTGGAAATTCAAACCATAGCAACTGAAAAAAATAAAAGGCAAATAAAAGGTATCTGAAGACCATGTTTGGAAAATATCTTTTCTATTGACCCTCTTATGTAAGCCAATGACTGATTTTTCAAGTGTTTTGGAATGGTAACAATTAATTTTGCCTATAGAATTCCTGTTAATATTATTCATTTCATGTTCCTTTGAAACTCCTGAGGGATATCTTCTCATCCTTGGAATTTGTTACTGTTAATTTTAAAAAAATTCTGTTTTGTTTCTAAGCCTTGACTGAGCAAATCACAAGTGAAATGAAGACTGTATGAATAAAGCTTTACACAGATGACATTGGAACACCAGTCAAATGAAATTCAAATTTACAAAATAAATACAATTGGAGATATAGGTATACTTAGACAAATTCAGCAAGAAAATGGAAGGGTAGTTCATTTTCATTCTGCAAACAGTTGGCCCTGACATCTTCTCTTTATTTATTCTAATGGGGTCTTTCAAATGGTTGCCTAAATTCACATTCAAAAATTAGCTTGGTTGTTTAATCTTGGCTGCTACTTGAGAGTTATGCTCCAAATTAATATCAGCCAGAAAAACTAACTTGTGACTTCAGAGCAGAAATACTGGGTGATAGCTGATAATCAACGTGAAATCTACTATCATGTGTTTCTGCCAGCATAGGGAATGAGAAATCACTGCATGCAAATACTTAGGTAATCAAACCTTTTCTAGGGATGGATCAACCAGATCATTTGGTAGTTGAATTTGCCCACATCTCATACAAAGCTTGATAATGCTATCTGAATTTAGAGGTAACAGCAAATCTTATGCTTGTTACACCTCAAGGGTGAACAGAACTAAACAGAGAAACCTAAGCCAAAAACCAGTCTTTGAATGAACATCCTTTTCTAACACATGTGGTTTCCAGATGCAACACTATCTCTTCATTTAGTAATTCTGACTGAATTGCTTCTTAAATCAATTCTTTTTCCTCATGATTCATGATTTTTTTCTTCAAAATATAACCTGTAATTCAATTTGTAGATATCAAAACAAAAAATAATTCTAAAACTAATGGGCTTTGTAGACACACAAAATTTCCATTTCTTAAAATGAGGAGTCACATTACTTTAGTATGATATTTGAACCAGTTGATCATAAGATCCAAAAACATTTTCATTAAGAAAACTTAATTATTAAAATAAAATATAAAGTCAAGATCTGCATATGACAAACATAGACAGATGCAAATTTATATCTGATAGATACAATATAGTATGTTGTTAAATTCTAAAGTCTGGACTTGTCTTTGTCTAGGCTATGCTCCCACTGCATTTAAATGATAAATATTTGACATGTAAAGTGTCCTATTGAGCTTCTCAGGTTTGCACAATGATGGCATTCAGGAATGGATATCTGATCCAGGATTGTCCATTTAATTTTCCAGACATTTTTATTGATACACAGCATTCCATAGTGAAAGACATGCATCAGTCATCTTGCCATATGAAGATTCAAAGCTAGAGTGTAGTCTGGAGTTTACACATTTATTTCCTTTAATAGGACTTTACCGTGCTTAAAACTTAGTGTATTGAATCACAGAATCACTATGGTTGGAAAATACCTTTAAGATCACCAAGTCCAACCATTATCTAACCCTACCAGAGCCACTATTACACCATAATCTTGAGAACCATATCTAGACAGCTTTTAAATACATCTAGGAATGGTGATTCAACCACTTCCCTGGGCAGCCTGCTTCAGTTTTTGATAGTCCTGTTGGTATAGTTTTTCCTAATGTCCAACCTAAGTCCTCCCCTGGCATAACTTTATGCCAGGGGAGGTTTAGTGAATGAACTTGAGCAACAAGAGATGATCTACAATTTAAATCAGGTATACTGCAACAGTTGATAAGTACATCACAGAAGAGGGGAGAAAAGACAACAAAGGTTAAAGATTTCTTTGTGTATTTGGATTGAAAACACTTTAAGAACTTGTTTTAAAAAGTAAGGGTTTTCAGTCTGATCGCATCCTTTTTCAGGTGCAAAGTTCATATATCTTTAAAGCTCTTTTCTAACATTTTCTAATAAGAAGCAAATAAAAGCTGTCTGATGTGCTCAGCAAAAACTTAATCCAGCTGGATTGAATGAGGTACAAATACAATTTATATCTTTTTATCAGGAAATATATTTTATAGGTTCTTATTTTTCAGAAATTATTCAAATAAAGCATCCTTACTAGTATCTAGTCTATGAGACAGGATTTTTTTAGATGTTAGAAAATCTCTTGGCAATGCATTTTTTTATTTAGTAGGTTCAGCTGTTAAAACTAACTGGAAATTTTTGGTGCCACCTCTTACAGATCTGTGTTGGCAGTTGTTTTTCCAGGTCAGTGCTCAGCACTCCTTCAAATTAAGACTCCATTAAAGTTACACAAGCTGAACTCAAAACATACTTATTTGGGGATCTTGATTTTAGCAGCTTTCTCTACATTAAGACAGCTCCTCTAAAGATAGCAAGGATACTGCTGGCATTTCTTTTACACTGATTTGTAAAGAACCCGTTAAATTTCTGCCAGAGTTTGACTGTTCATGAATAGAAGACTGCTGCCTATCTTGTCTCTGTGGCCTCTAGAGTATGTTTTTTTCTGTCTGGCCTTGTTCTGTTGTTACTGCTACTTCCTTTGGTAATAAGATTTTTTTTAATGCTTTTAGCTTATCGAGCATATAAAAGAAAACTATTTTATACAAAACATTAGACTTTTCAGCCTAAATGTAATATTAATAAACCACAGATTACAGCTATATGTGAGGAAAAAAATACATATCCACACATTGTATAATATACTCTATACACTGTCCACTTTGTCTGCCACTTGAGATAGGATTTCAAAGTCATGCATAACCCTTTATTCATAGGGCTTATGCAAGCTTGCATTGATGGATGAAACTCATATTCACTATGTGTATGGGAAAAAGCACTTTATGTAATCCTCATAAATCCTGTTGTGATGTGAGTGCTGTTTCAGCTGAGACATTCCTAGGGAAAAAAAAGAACAGAATCCAACTGTATGTGTTAATTAGATAATACTGCTTTTTGTACTATTGTTATCTCGAGAGACTTGTATAAGAATAGACAAATGTGTAGTTGATTGGGATATTAACTGATCATCCCTGAAGGCCTAAATTAGAGTCCTACCAAGAGTCACATGTGTTTAGTTATCCCTCTGTATGTCCATTAGACAAAGCCATGACTTAATGTGATAAAGCTGGTTCTTTTCATTCAATGAGAGGTCAAGGGCTGTAATGACGGAGATACGGTACTTCAGGCCTAAGATGTGCTGGAAAGTTTGGAAAGAGGAGTCCAGCAGAGCTTCTTCTCATACTGTGCCCTGCTTAAGCAAACACATCTCCATGGAGTAGTGAGGATTAAAACTGGAAGATCACCAGGAACTATTTACACAACTGGAACCATTCCATCCTCAGTCAAGTGAAGCAAATAGCTGTGAAAGCATTCTCTATTTCAGCAATCCAAGAACAACACAACAAAGTGGACATCATGAGAAGTCAGTTGGCATGGGCACACAAGTGTATAACTGGGAGAACACCCACGTACACTGAACTTTGGTTCAGCAAGTCCTAACTCTAGCTCTTTTTAGTGCAAGTGTTGCTGTTGTTCAGCTTTAAAAGCAACCTAGAAGCTTCAGGGGAAACATGTGAAGCCACTGGATAGTTCCACTTCTGAGATGAGAGAGGAAAGAAGTAAATACATCTATAAAAATGTAGGATATCTTGTTTTCTCACACCAGGCTCCAGACATTGGTTCCACTTGACTAGCTCTTCAAGCCTGTGTCTAACTTAACACAGGCTGCATAGTGTTCAATTCTCAGGAAGTCTTTAGCTAGATTCTCATAGGGGTGGATAAAGTTTTGCAGTTATTGCTAGTACCAGCACGAA
This sequence comes from Ceryle rudis, assembly GCA_033439905.1. Classification (NCBI taxonomy): domain Eukaryota; kingdom Metazoa; phylum Chordata; class Aves; order Coraciiformes; family Cerylidae; genus Ceryle; species Ceryle rudis. Next base: position 23,977 of record JAAGNO010001846.1, read on the forward strand.
AAACTGGTATGAAAAAGTTTTTGAAGGTACTTAGAGCTTTTCAAATCTTACTTATTCATGGTTGTTCAAATTTGAGCCTGGGTAACAGGTTTCTTCCTCTACTTGATTAATTATAAAACCTAAGGGCAAACAAGCAGAATTTGGCCAAACTAGTTGAACAGTAAAGTCCTGCTTTTATATATTTTTTAAGTTTGAGCAAATGAAAGAGGTCATTTTCCTTGTGGATGCTCTTATATGTTCTTTCTATTTTAGAAATGAATTATTCTGGGTTTTTTAACTTGAACGAGGCATGAACATAAATTCCTATAACAACACAGCCATTCAGTGCCAAATGCAATAAAACCTCATGTCAGCAAAAGAAATTATTATTCATAAGTCATAATTTAGCTCTGCTGACTCCCTTCCTCCCAAGCAAGCTTTCTTCTATCTCTGCAATGCCTCCAGTCTTCCCTTCTACCCCTCACAAAAGAAGGGATTGGAAGAGAGACTCTTAATCCGTGGCCAATGCCTTTCCTCTGATTTTATTTGGACTTGAATCTTTCTGAAGAACACAACCCTTTGCCAGCTGACAAAGCAGAGGTTTCCTCTCAGAGAGCAATGATCTAACCTGGAAAACACTCGCCTAAAGAATGTGCTCCACAATAACCTTCCTCAACAATTCTATGACTCAACCAAGACAGATCAAGACTTTTACTTTTTTGAAAACATCATTTGCAGCTATGTTAGTTTCAGATGGGATATCCAAAATAAGCAGTTCAAGTATTTAATCTAGGAACACCTAGTTACTGTAGGTCATTGTTCAAGTTCATATGGGGTTCTCTCAGAGAACGCTACGTGCATATTCCATTTGGCTTTAGGAAACATTGTACCATGGGAGTTATATTTCCTATACTTACCATCAGGAATTATTGCCTTGTATACAGAAGCTCATACATCAAATATGTAGCTACAATATGAATCAGAAGACGCAGAGAATATTCAGAATAAATAAATGGCAAAATATTGATGTGTGGACATATTAATGAGACCCTGAACTGTGTTGTGCCTCTGAGAAAATTGAATTGTGTTAGGTTAGATTAAATCTAAGAACAAGATTTTATAGTGAAAGCTGGTCAATTTTTAATTTGTTTATTTATTATTATTTTTTTGACAAATGATAGGTCTCTCAATTTCTGTGCCCAGAAAATTTTGTGAAGTTGAAAGGAAAAGAGCTAGTTTCTTAAATCTGCCTTGAAGAGAGAGAAACAGTCTCCTTTTTTATTCAGTAATCACATAATTCATATAGAATTTGGGAGACACAGGATCAAATTTTGTTTCTAACAATAGAAAGTAATTAAAATATTTCTCCTCCCACATCAGTCCTCTCACAATTTGATAAACCAGATAAATATAGATTATCCCATATGAAAATATTAGCACTAGTTATCCTACTTACTTTTTTTGATACCTGTGAAGTGATAACTGTTTCACTCTTGTGAAAGTTTGTTTATAGAAAGTGGAAGAGCTCAACCATGTTTCTGCCATGAAGCTGCACTTACTACATTCTTCTAGGGGGAAAGAATCAGGTTCAAATGTCCTCGGGCAGAGTGATGCATTGAACCTGAACCTGACCTTGCCCCTGAAAAAACCCTTGAATCCTGCCCAAGGATTTGATATCCTATACTGACAGGGTATTGAATCAGAAGAATAGTAAAACTGTTTCCCAGTAGTAGGGTTTTTTTTTTCAGAAGAACTCTCTCTTTTCTTTTAGGTTGGGTTGTCAGACAAAAGACCAGGTTTTCAGTTTTTCATCTTCCCAATTTGGAACTGATTTTCCTCTTGTACCTAGAGACATACCATCTTCATTTTCTCTCTCTCACCTTTTGATTCAGTTGTAGAACTAAAATAAACAAATTACAGCTCTATTATTTTTACAGACCTCTCACAATCTATGCCAGCTGTCTAATCGTTAAGTAAGTTCTTTTGTGGACCTCACAGTTGAGATGACTGCATTAAAGAGTGGAGGAGAGGAGGGAGGGCAGACTCAATGTGTCCATCAACCATCAACACACAAAACAGCACAGAGCATCTCTCCAGGCTATATCACTTGGGACTGAAGTGATAGGCAACAGGAACCCAAACTGAACAGGGATAAAGCTGATGCTTTGATAGCAGGAAAGAGGTAATGGTCACAGGTTGACCTGTCTGTGCTCAGTCTTGGTAAGAGGAAAGGTCACTGAGTCTCAGTTGTCAAGTCAGCTTCAAGGTAAGGAAGTATAGTTTTCTTGCCTATCACATATATAACAGGACTTCAGAGAAGTATTTTAGTACCTCTAAAGAGGTTGCACTGTTCAAGAATAATAAGTGATATGTTTTACTGGTATGGATGGTTTGCGGTACTTCTATAAATCAATTCCCCTTCTGTTTTTATGTAACATTTACTCTCTGTCTTCCATTTCCCAATGCCTGAGTGATTCATATGAGAAAGCCAGACAGTTTTTCTCTATTAAAAAATAATCAGGTTTTTAAGAAACATAAAATTATGTCAAATACTCAGCCAAAATGTTTCTCAGTGATCACTTAAATTTTTCCTCTCATTAAGAAAGGGAATAATTTCAGTTCAAAGGAGACAAAGTGCCATCTAGTACATCTAGAGATGCAGAAGGGATAAATTAGGCTGGCTTGTGATATTAACATAATGTTCATATTACATATTTGTGCTGCAGTAATTCCCAGAAGTTGGCCTTTAAATTGCCTCAGCTACTGTACCAGAATAAAATAGTGCAAAAATAGCAAGGAATTTTCACATACTACACTTCCAGTGACTGTGGCAGTGGTCTCATTGCAGTCAACAGAGAGGGTTACAGTCTTAGTCTGAACAAATTTGCTGGTTAATGACATTGCAAGTTCTATCTCTGTGAGAGAAGATTGAATGTCCATTTAATTTCACTTTATTTATTATTTTATTTTATTTGGAAGTTACTGGGAAGACTGTGACAAGCCCTATTCCATTGTTCCACTGTCATTAAGTCACAGAGGTCTAAGCTAACCCTGGGGAATTTTTAAGAGCTTTGCTGATTCTGCATGCCCAGCTGTGTGAACAGGGCTTAAGAAATCAGGTTTCATGTGGAAAAAAAAATGCTTTTCTCCCATAGCTTTGTGGTAATTAACTTTGGGATAAACAGAATTTCAACTTTGCAAGTTTTAATGCATTTAAGAAAGCCACAATAAATATATTATGATTATCTGTTCCTGATATACAGATGCAATCTTCACATGTTCTTAAAATACCCACAGTTTGGGTAACTATGCTGGTCATGTACTGAAGCTTTGTGGAATCTGAAAGTTATGTTTACTTTTTTAATGGCTAAAAAGTCAGTATTTGCACTATATATATTCAAGACATAATGAAATCATGCTGCACTTTTCACTTCTTTATCAGGTTTTCTTAAAAACAAGACAGAAAGAAACTTACTCTAGGTTCAAAACCCTATGAATTCACTCACAGTTTTTGTGTCACAAGTCCCTAATTTACATTCCACATAGAATATTTACAGTGGGACAGTTTCAATCTCTTTGCAGAAGAACGTTGTGATACTAATGTCACAAAGAAAGTAATTTTGATGGAGATAGAATTATTTTTCACATTGCAGGGGTCTGACCCTTCTCCTTAATGCCTTTGTCATTTGAGTTATTACTCTGCAGAGACCACTGGTCTAAATTCAAGTGACAGATTTGACTTACTAAATTATGCACTTTTTTTGCTGGTTTTATTCCTTTTGTGGATGTTTTTTTCAGAAGTATGTAAAGTACAACTTGCTTGCTCATAATTTCAAACTCTTATGAATTTATTTCTAAATTTTCTCACATCACAAAGAATATGTCAGTCACTAGCATAAGTCTACTATATGGTAACCAATTTACCAGTAGTCGTCTTTGCAAAATTACCTTTCTGATATTGTTCTAGTGTTTTCCCAACCCATGGCACAAAAAATCAGTAATAAAAAGTATTGAACTTTTTATGGGGTGTGTGTCAATGAGTGTCTGGGAAAGGTCAGGCTTCCATAAGGCTGATCAGCCACCAGTGGAGCAGGAGAAATGTGCTCTGCTCCATTCTTGTCCCACCTCATCACTCTTTTTCTTTTTTTTTTTTTTTTTGTACAAGAGCTGAATTAACTTGCTGAGTGTCCATTCTCAAAAGAAAAGTGTGAAAGACACCATTTTGAGGAGTGGATAATAAAAAATATTGCCAATGGTAGTTTCTTAATTTTTTTTTTTTTTAACTAATGTGTATTTCTGCCTAAAAGAAAAAACTAACAATCTTGTCCTATTACCTATTCTCAGTATTTAAACTAGGCTTCATTATTTCTTGACCATCACATTCTTGAAAAGCTCCATTAAATACACTCAAGGCTATTCCAATGCTTCTCCAGGTGATGCACTGTCTCCCAAATTTTTCTTCCCATGGGCTGATACTCCACTGTGTTCCTCTGTTGCCACTTTTCTTGTACTTCAGATGCAGACCCTCTGACTGTGTCTGTGCTATGAACAATGGACAAAGACTGTTCTGTTCTCCTGACCTCCACTGACACGATGTGGTCTGCCTTCACACACTTCATCGAGCTTCTCTCTTAAGAAAACCACGATAAAAATACCCAAACTGCCCATGGGAAACAGAGGCATGTGCTGTCTCCTGACTTGTGCCCAGGTATTGTCTGGAAAACACTAAATGGCACAAGACAAAACACTGGCAGTGAGCATGGTAACTGTTAAATAACACAGATATTGGTGTGTGCTCATTCTCTGACTTGCTCCCTGGCCATGGCACTTTAGACTATTTACTAGTATAGACATACTCTCTGGGGCTGGGACTAGCTTTTATTTTTCTTGGTGAAACAGTGTTAAAACAACAGGTTCTTTATTGATGATGACAGCTCTTTGGAATCGTGGAAATAGTATCCTATTACTACAGTACAATCCTGATTTTTCTGGGACACTTAGCTTGTGAAACTAAAGTAAGATGAAATGGTGTTTGTAGTGAATTTTTTCTGCTTTTTAAAAAAATTATTATTTTTCTTTCTGTAAGCAGAAAAAAAGACTTGGAGTCTTCTGAGTGAAACTACTAAAAAAGTCCATATCTCTGTTCTACTGGAAAACAGAGAATCATTTTTCTTATTGAATACCACTGAAAGCGTGGCTGTCCACACAGCTCCTGTCAAGAAATAATATGGATGATCTAAGAGAAAGAAAAGCAAATCAGGAAACTGCCTGCAAAGATAAGAGGTGGGAGGATTTAAAAGGATAGTGTTTCCATAAATCAAGGCAACCGGTGACAGCTTTAAAGTAAGGGTCAAAAACATTGCAAGAGGTGTCACTTGGATAAGAAGTTAATCCAAGTTTCCATCTCTCTGCCTTTAGTGCTTGTTCAAGTGGAAGTTAAAGATCCCATAGCATTATTTCAGGATCATAAGAGATAGATATCCTGCCCAAATTCTCTCTTTCAGAATCATCAGAGACTTCTGCACCAGTATCCATACACACAGATTTATGCGATTGCTATAAACAAAGGAACACATTTGTCTGCATACCATTGCTACAGTTTATTCAACTTGTTTGCTACAGTTTATTCAACTGTGGCAGCAGAGAATGTTAAATCAGCAGAAGAATGTATTGTAGTATACATTGCAAAACCCATCAGAATAGATATTCAATGAGAGGAGAGAAAAAAAAATAGAACTCTATCACAGATAATTACAAGCAACCGTGAACACCAGAGCATCCCAATATCTACTCACCCAAATAAGAGGTTTTGCATAAATTTATTTAAAATTCCCTGAGATACATTGCATATGGAATTATGTTGCCACATCCTAACAGAAAATAGTATTTCCACCTCAAAAAGAAAATTACATTTATACTGTTATCTTGTGAGTCTGAAACCAAAGAGCTGAAATGCCAAGATTATAATTTAAGGACTCAGATTTTGCATTGCCTTACACAGAAGAACCTTTACTCACAGGGAGATCCTTTACTGTAGGATTATTTTCTTGAAATAAATACAGGTGGGTTTTGAAATGAAATTATATGAGATAATTGGCCTGAGGAGGAGGGAAGTGGTGCTTGTGTTTCAATGAAGCAGAAATCAAACACCTCTTCTACTCCCACAACATATCACCAGCACAGGTAGGAGCTCTGATATACTAATGTGGAAAAAAAATTCCAAAACCTCTTCAAACTGATCTGTAGAAAGCAAATGTCTAGTTTAGGTACTACCCAATCCTGATTATCCTTTTCACCATTCTTTAATTTTCCTGGAAGTCAGTTGAATTGCTATAGAGCTTTCATAAGTAAGAAATTTATCAAGTGAATTATTTTGGAAGTGGATAAAAGCAATTCCATTTTACTTTGTTAACCAAAAAAAAAAAAAAAAAAAAGAAAAAGAAAAAAAAAGGTTTTGTTTTAATTTTATTTCAAAAAAAAATTTTAGAAGATATATGCAAACTAATTA
>JAAGNO010001846.1:30563-45200 GCA_033439905.1 Ceryle rudis
AAAAAAAAAAAAAAAGAAAAAGAAAAAAAAAGGTTCTGTGTTAATTTTATTTACAGAAATAATTTTAGCAGATATATGCAGACTAGTTAGTGAAGCATGGAGCTCAGGAATGGGAAACTGAAGGCAGTGCTACTATGATTTAATTTCTGCAATGTTGCCATGAGTCTTACCCTTCTATTTTCATTATCCAAATGGTAAAAAAAAAAAAAAGGTCAGGGAAGTGGCAGTTTTCAATATTAAGAGCAAAGAGGAAATTAACTTGAAGGCACTTAACAGCTAGGAAAATTGAATATTCTGAGTGTAATTTTCCTCATACACCAGTTTTACACAAGTAGGACTGACTCTGTAGGATCAAGCTGCTGGACAAGTATCAGGGCATGCTTCCCAGAATGATGATGAAGTGGAAAGGAGTTTCTTAAAGTGTCTGAGTTCCTTTCTAAATAACTATCTGAATGCTAAAGAGATGTTTCTCTAATTGTACTGTAGATGATCTGCATAGAAGCTTTTATTATTGAAATGTAAACATAATACATCTTTTTGGAAGATTCCTTTGGCCTCCATTAAGTTAATTCTGATATATCTCAATGGAGTGAAAGTAGTTCTTTCTAAAGGGAATAATATTGCAGGTGGAAGGAGAAATTCAAGTGGCTGCTCTAAGGGGACACACAAGCTGGGGAGGTTATGATGGGGGAAAATTTGTGTATGCCAATTCATACAGTCTCTGGGGTGGCAACAGGATTTGCATCTGTGTGAGATGATTTCAGTTTTAAACTGAAACACATGTGTTAGTGAATTTGAAGCAAACTGCCAGTATCTTTTTAACAGAACTGGAAATTATGAGCAGCAGGAATGGCATGACCCTACAGAGTGCTAGTGTATAATCTATTTACTGAGATAATAACCAACGATGAATCAATAACATAAACACCGTTGGGTTTTTTTCCTAGGTAACAAGTAAATAAATGGGAAAAAAGGCTTCCTGATTGATGCTTCAGTGATTCTTCAGACTATGGTAAATGTCTTTGCATTGATAGCTAATTTCTGGAGGACACTTTTGGAAAGGTTCCTTTTTTGAAAAAGTGTTGAGGAAGCAGAAAGACTTAAACATTTTTAAAGTGTTCAGCTGCAGTCATGACAACTAAATGCAGATTCAATACTGTAACTAACAAATCTATGACTTCTTACACTGGTGAAGCTGTCAAGATTAATTCAGCAAGCTAGCAGAAAACAGTCAAAAGGGTGATTACTGATGCACTGTATTTGAAGTCACTTGAAAGATAAATTAAGCATATAATGACATGTAATTTGCATGTGTAATTTGCATTTTATAAAATATGCAAATACCTGCCATTAATAGGACTTTTTAATTGTAATGGAATATTATTAGTTTAGTCAGGGAACCTTTACATTGCATGCAGATTGTTACAGTTTGTTGTTACGTGAATATTATAGATTATCTTTAAAATTGTCATGGACAGCACAGCTGGACACAGTAGGGATCACAACTGTCTGTGGGAATTTATTTGAGCTCTTCTGTTTGCAGTGAGTACCAGACTGGCTATTGCCCCATCACTGATGAATGCATCACTCAGTGTAAATACATCCTCTGTAATTTCTTAAGTATTATTTTGTGATATTCAAGAGAAGAAGGAAGTAAAAGTGTCAAAACGTCAGTGAGAGGCAAGAAGGAAAATATCACCTGTCCTTTCTAAAAAAATAAAATACTTTCTATAGAAATAATATATTAAGAAGTGACTCTTCAGGTCAATTACATTTATTTTGAAAACTTCATTGAATGTTGATGAGCTGGAGATGATTTAATAAGATGATTCATGTGTTTGAATAAGTGAAAATAAATAATAATTCAATACAAGAATTTTATTTGGGATAGATCCAGAAAATGACTTGCTGATCTGAGAAAAAAATATTTTGTTTTGAAATGGGAGAAAGAGCTCTTCTGAGAAATAAACAAAGAAGTCAATCACTCACAGTTAGCTGTAGATCTCAGAGCACTTTAAGCAAGAACCATAGTTCCCATATTGCAGGCAAGGCAGCAAACTGACTTCATTGTAACTGGTCTGCAAGTCTAGGATTAGTGTCGGAACAGAGCTTGAACACATTTGGCCTACCCAGGAGAATGAAGCCAAGCTGACTTAATGAAGCTACTTTCAGAACACCGAGCTGTTTTCTATGACACGGAGCTCTCTGTGGATCAAGTTACCTAACCATGATTAAACTGCTTGCAGTTCAAAGATCTCCCCACTGCACACTGCAGATCACAGTATGGACTTTGGGTTTCACATTTGAAACTTTGGCTTGCAAATCACAGCCTGGTGCTCTGCCTACTTTGTGGTGTCTCATGCAAACTTGGGTTCTTGGTCATGAAGGAGTTAAATTTTCAGGTTTACACTTGAATTTCTGTCTCTAAGCATTTGTGTGCTCCTGTCTCATGTCTGATGGGCACAAATCACTCCTGCTTTCCTGTGCATGAGGACACAGGTAGATGTTCCTCATGGGGCTAATTGGATTTCTGGAATCTGTTCAGGCTTTGTGATGAGGGTAGGTCAGAATATGCCTCTCTTCATCAGATGGGTGGGAATGGATGTCAGGCAGCTCTCATCTCTGATAGCCAGCACTAAACAGAAAGCAATCAATGTCTGTATGAGAGCTGGTGTTAATAATTTTCATGCTCTCAGGGAAAATGTGGACCAGAGGTTGATTCGTGCCCTGCCCCTGGAGCAGACTGTCTGCATTACTGAAGTCAGGCTTTGGTTGGTTGGCATTTCTGTCCCCGTGGTGATTTGCTAGGTTACTCTTCTAGTTCCTGTGCTGCTGTACTGTGGGTATTGAAAAGTGCCAGAACAAATGCAGGAAGTTGTGCCAGCTCTTGGTATATGTTGAAGAATCCTGAAGCGACAACAACAATTTGGCAGAAACAGAAACATTGTTAATACAGCAAGCCAGTAAGATGTGTGTTTAATCATCAGAGCACCATCTCCCCAAACTTGCAAGAGAAATTTCAAATGAGAGGGGAAACCAAAAGACAAAGTGTCATACAGGGTGGAAACAAAGTATGTGCTCAGAGGCTTAACTCCTTAGAGCAGAGCTTCTGTTCTTAAACCACTTTTGCTTTACAAGTGCAAAAAGGTCATGCTCAGATGTACATGTTATTATTAGAAGATGAGTGAAATGACCATATTTCAGTTAAACCCCTTAACAACCCCCAGACCATGCTTTGATTAAAAGAAATTAAAAAAAAAAAAAAAAAAAAAAAAAAAAAAAAGGAGGTACAAGAGACCTATTAATGCTACTTTATGCTGGTTGCCAGAACAGAATTCTTTCCTACAAACCATTATCTAGTGTTTTGGAAGGAATAGTGGAGTCACTGACAGCTCTAATGAAGACAGCTCCTTCTTTTGCTGTGAATAGAGAAATTTTCTCTTCCACACTAACATACTGCCCTAGATTTGTGTGTATTTGTCTGTAGGTCTAATTTGTAACTTCCTACCACACACCACTGAAGAGGAAGTTTCAGAAATTGCTGCAATAGCATGAGAATGCAAAATAGTCAGGAAGATATGACAGATACAAAGGGCATACTGGCTTATTTCTAATCTTTCTCCATTTCACAAGAGTGTTTTGAGAGTTTATTGTTTTCATTTGTTTTATTCTTGACAGGTTAGGTAAGTCAGTTGTTGATTTTAAGGTATGCAGAACACATGGCAATAGTAGATGTGAACGTGCCACTCTAAACAGAAATGTGAACCCTAGCTTTCCATCCCAGATCTGCAACACGATGAACACAGCTTCCAAGAGTACAGTGACAATCTTGGTTAGACACAAACTCGTCAGGGATCAATCAATGTTCCTCACTGAAGAATGGTGAATTTACAGCAGCTGAGGGTGGAGATCCTCTTAGTCATTGTCAGCACAATAATTGCTTTCCACTGAAATGCAGTGGGCAGCTGTGAAATGTTTGCCAGGTAGAGTTGTAAAGAGTAAATAAAGTGCAATATCTGTAATCCTTCAGCCAGGCAATTATATAGGCCAGGCAAAGTTTGTAGAGATTGTTAATAAAAAACAATTATGTCCCTCAGTGAGGATCTTGGTGAAATTATAGTAAATTACCTAGGTTCTCAACAAACTAAATCAAAGAAACAAACCATTTCTTGAAGCAGCAATAAAATAAATAGGATAGTATATACTTTGTTCAAAGTAGTTCCCCAAACATTTTAAGTCTTCTCCTTTAATTCTCTGGAAAGATAACTGCTTGCACAAGTGGCTTCTTCCGAGATACTCAATATTAATGCTCCATTCACAGTTTGCAATTTCCAGGACTTTGACAACAGTACTGAACTTTAAGAAGGACACATCTAAGTTTCAGCTGACCCAGAAATGTGAGCTGTCACTGTACAGTGTTCCTCTTGCTCCACTAATAAATTTTATTTTCCAGTGATTTCTGCATTTTAGTGAGAGAACATGTAGGATGAAGGACCACACACAGTTCTTCCTGCGAGAAGGAGACTTAATAGTCTTTTCAATGCTTCCTTATGGTTGGTGACTATTGCACCTCTAAGCCACAAAATACTGCCTTAAATTAGGGTAACACCTCAGCCCAGGCATGCCTAAGCATAATTAGTTTGTTCAGACTTTCACAGATTATTATTACAGCCATAATTTCTTCCAGGTTACAACAAGCTTACTTAAACAGAAATGTTCCCAAACACCTTAGCACAGAAAAAAAATGTAAATTGCACATGATTCAGGCTTTCCCCTTAGACCCTTTAATTTAGCTCCCATCTTCACCATTAGAGTTCAACAGAGTTTCTCCTTGCTTAGGTTTCCTTTATTCTGAATGTATTCTGTTGTTGGTTTGGACTTTTTTTTCACTTTTCAGGTTTCAAACACCAGAAGTACATATCTAGAAATATCAAACACTGTTACAAGGTAGACAGAAAGAGGCATACAGTAAACTCAGATCACATCAGATAATCCCAGAAATCCCAATGTTAGGCAAAAAATACGCATAAAAGATGTGCTTTTAGTTCCTAAATATAATAAACAGAGAAAAAAGAACAAATTCTTGGCCAATGTTTTTTTTCTTCCCAAGAATTCTGTGGCCTTGCTGAGTGAAAGCTGAGCTTTTGTAGAATGGGATTCAAAGAATAAAAAGAGAGAATCCTGACCTTTATAAGCACCCAATGAAGTTACAAAAAGCAGACAGTAAGGGATAAATCTTGTTTTGTTACAAGAACAAAATTATTCATTGCCTTACTGAGTTGCCCTGGTATAACAAACTAACTCAGCCTTGATGTGAACAGTTGTCTCCCAAATACGCACTTGGCTTTCCAAAAGCTACACTGTGTACTGTTATATAATGTTAGCATTTCTCTTAAATTGGATAAATGCACATGAATGGAAAAGGTTTCATGCAAATAAAACTAAGAACACATGTTTTATTAACACAAAAATCATGCTGGCCCATTTTGTTGCCAAAGGGGTCTCTCCACACCTGCTATTACTTCCATCAAACTAAGACCAGCCTCACATCAGGTGGCCTGGACAGAATTCCATTTGGAACTGCTGTCTAACCAAATCATTAGGCAGCAAAATGCAACACTTTTGGATGGAGTGCTCTCAGGAGTGTTTTTGACTGTGAAGCACAAAGCAAAAAACAAGGGTCAGCTGGTCTCCAGGGTACTAGTGTGGAACATTACCAGCTACTGTTGTCCACTGCTAATGTCTATCAATGCACTAGTCACATTCAGCTGTTTTCCTGAATCTTTATATTTGAATATGGTTAGGTGGAAAGGTTTTCTTTCAGGACTATTTATAAATATCAAATGACTAGTATAAATAAAAATAATGACAGTGAAGATCTAGATTGTCTAAAATGTGTTTAAATTTAGGAATATACATGCAGATTTTACATACTCAGTAGGTGTCTAAGATCTCATAATGATCACCAGAGATTTTGATAATATGGCTGACAGCACCTGGAAAGCTATTCAGCTCCTCTTAAAGCAGATATCTATGGCATGATTCATTTGCCTGAATACAGGCATCTAGTGCCATTTAAGACATGCTGGCATATCAGATGATACAGAACAGGGAGATGTATGTTCATACAGAGTGGTAGTTGGAGCCCAGGTGAGATACTGTAAAATATTTCAAATGTTTCAACACTCTTGTGTTCAGGCAACCTGGCATTTGACCAGCTGTGATCTCTGACTTCTACTAGATTCAATTATTTTATCTAAATGTACATGTATGACATCTGTTGAAATAACTAGGGAGTCTGTGTCTGTTGCACAAGACTGTAAGGTACAGCAAAGTACTTACCAGAGAGCTAACAGAGATATTTACATTATAAACACCTCCAATTCCTGTTTGTTTGTTCCCATTTTAGTTGAGGTATTGTTTTGTTTATTTTAGATTGGGTTGTATGAACTTTCATCCATGTATCAGATAACAAAACTTCATCTTGACTGGACAGACAACAGTTATCCAAACTCTAGTCATCACCACTGACTGAACAAAGCTCCTTAGTGAAAAGAACAGAATGGTTATTTCAAGCAAATGAAACATGAAGCTGTTAAGTTGGCTTGCTCTGTTAAATTTCAGAGGACCATATGAAAGAATCTTAATTTAAGGAAAATAAACCCTAGTCAATGGAGTTGCTTATCTAGTGACTGAGAGGGAGCATTGGTTGACTCTGGGCATGTATAGTAAGAAGATGATGTGAGTTTCCATTGTAATACTTAGATCTCCAAGTCTTTGAGGTGTCAGTATTCATTAATCCCACTCACTTCTCTGTGAATTGAAAGCATTTAATATTAAAGCAAATCAACTGAAGTGTTCTACAGACTCCACACTCACGGAAACATAATGGAAAATTTGTCTTCCTTTCTGTTTTAAAGACATTTAGAGCATTATTCAGGTTACAGGAATGCTAATGAGCAGTAATATAAACCTTCACACTTCTATCTGTAGTCTGACATGTGCATTAGGAATAGTCAGCCTAAAATCACTTTATATTTAATGGTTTGTTCTCAATGGACAATACTGTAATAGGGGTCTTGAATCACCTTCTGGATATTTCAGTGCACTGAAAGAGTCTAGACTGCAGTATCTATAGAGTTCACCTATGTTTATGAGGTGATCAAGACAAATCTTAATTTCGGAATTTAGGCTTTCCTAAGTCTGAAGAAAATCCATCACACCTGATACTCTCAAAACCCAATATTTTTTCATTCATGGCATAAAATATTGAAGTACTGATTTTACTGTGGGTATTCGTGTGAAGATCCATGGCTTTATGATTGTGTCTGGAGGCAATGGTCTACGGTGGGTTATTGGGTTGTCAATGCTTAGTATTTTAAAATACTAACCTAAATATAGAGAAAAATACAGAACTACAGAAGTCATCAGGACATACCAAAACCAGGTTATTCTCACTCATAAAAGAGAAACTGTATCAATGCTATTGTGTAAAACATTCAGATAATGATAGACAGTGCAGTAAAGGGGAAAATCAAGTTGTTACAGATAAATGGCTTTATACAGATTTCAATTAATATGATCTATAGAGCGCTTAACAGTTTGGACTTTTCTCATTAACTTTTGTAACATTTTGTTCTTGCAACAGAGTATTCAAGCTACTGAGTTACCACTGGCAATATCTGAAGAAGCATTACCATTTCAATTTCAAACATTTAAAGAATTTCTGTAATGGGTCACTTGTTAGCTCCCTGCTCTGATATCAGCCTATTCCATGCTTCAGTTATAATGAGCATGTGTTTATTTTCCAAGCTTTTACTGGGCCTTTGCTATGTACAAATCTTGTTATGAATGCAGCATCAGAGACGCGCACTTTCAAAAATACCTATAAAAAATACACTTTATCATATCATGTAGAAAAAAAGAGATTTTGTTGCTTTTAGAATTATTTTGCTAGACTAAGGGTTTAGCTTTCAGTAAAGGAGAAAAGTGTTTTGTCTCTTATTACTTCTTCTGTTAAGAAAAAATCAGCTATTTTAGAACATTGAATTTTTCATTTAAGCTTGCTTTTTGCATTCTTGAAGAAAGGCCAAATGGACATCCCAGAGCCTGAAATACTCCATTTATCCACAATGCATACAAAAGCTTCACAGGATGTTCCCCAACCACTTCCCTCAGATTTGAGTCCTTCTCAGTTTGGAGGAGGATGTGTCTATGCAGAAATGGAAGTATATGACCACTTCCTGGACTTACTGGAAATATTTTGGGTGTCAATGGCAGAGTATATGTGGTATCTTAACACCAGCCCCCTGAGGATTTACTTAGTGTGTTAGTCTAACTTAGGTCAATTTGAAGTCAAGCTGGCTACACCGATCCTGTTATTGGAACTATTTAATTAGTTGTGCACTGTTGTATATAAATTGGCACTTCAAAGAAAAAGGTTCCATGACCCATTATAATATCTACCACAACAGTATTAGACTATCAGATTTTCAATGTTTTTAAGCAAAATAGAAACACAATAAGAGTGTGAGGTGTCAATGCTACTAAACCTAGAACCTGAAATATCAGCTGAGTAGGTCATGATTGCTTTCATAATTAGATAGAAGAGGGCAAGTTCCTTGAATTTCCTCAGTCTTAAAGATCTTTTTTTCAAAACCATTACTGTGAAAGTCTTCCTAAGGTCTTCCTGAAGTCCCCTAGTGGATAATGGTTTTATTAATTCTGAAGAAGATGAAATAACCTGGCCACATGCATCCAAATTCCTAACTACCGCTCCAAGTTCTACCCATGTTCTAAAACCACTGTAGAAAATTTTTTTTCTACTGGCCAAACTGATGAAAGAAAAGGATTGTAAAACTTCTCCACATGGATGCTATGAAGAGACAGGAATATTTCTAAATCGTTCCATAAATACAAAGTATTTTCCATGATGTTAATGGTCACTTCTGCTCATTACAGTAAAAGCACATCTAGTTATATACATTAAGCAGAAAAAAAGTCATTAGCCTGTAAGATAATATTGTTCAGTCACTGTACATTTCCTTTGAGGCTTCTAAAGTGCTTGGGGCACATTAAGACCCTTAACCTTTTCCACTGATGGTTATATGAGCATTGTCCTAAGTGATTAATCATAGAATCATAGAAATGTCTGGGTTGGAAGGGACCTCTAGAGGTCATCTAGTCCAACCCCCCTGCTGAGAGCAGGGCCACCTTCAACTAGAGCAGGTTGCTCAGGGCCCTGTCAAGCCTCACTTTAAAAGTCTCCAGGGATAGGGCCTCAACCACCTCCCTGGGCAACCAGTGTTCTAATGCCCTCATGGTAAAGAACTTCTTCCTTTTTTCTAATCTAAATCCACTCCTTTCCAATTTAAAACCATTACCCCATATCCTTTCACTACAGGCCTTTGTAAAAAGGCCCTCTCCAGTCTTTTTACAGGCTCCCTTCAGGTACTGGAAGGTTGCTATTAGGTCTCCCTGGAGCCTTCTCTTCTCCAGGCTGAACAATCCCAGCTCCCTCAGCCTGTCCTCGTAGGAGAGGCATTCCAGCCCCTGATCATCCTTGTGGCCCTCCTCTGGACCCACTCCATCAGGTCCATGTACATCATGCGCTGAGGGCTCCAGAGCTGGACACAGTATTCCCAGTGAGATCTCACCAGAGCAGAGTAGAGCAGTAGAATCACCTCTCGCAATCTGCTGGCCACACTACTTTTGATGCAGTCCAGGATGCAATTGGCCCGCCTGGCTGCAAGCACACACTGCCTGCTCATGTCCAGCTTCTTGCCCACCAACACCCCCAAGTCCTTTTCTGCAGGGTTGCTCTCTATTGCCTCTTACCCAAGCTTGTATTGATAGTGGGGATTGTTCCGGCCCAGGTGCAGGACCCTGCACTTGCTCTTAATGAACCTCATGAGGTTCACCTGGGCCCACCTCTCCAGCTTGCCTAGGTCCTTCTGGATGACATCCCATCCCTCTGGTGCATTGACAGCACCACTCAGCTTGGTGTCATCTGCAGACTTGCTGATGGTGCACTCAATCCCACTGTCTATGTCACTGATAAAAACGTTAAGCAACATTTAGGCTCACAATGGTTCAGGGAAATGGACAAATAGCATTTGACAGATTGGAAGAGAAAAAGGTTTGGTTGGAGGAAGTTTCTTATCCAGCTCACAGTCTTTCTCTGATCACAGACATCACACGCCAAGCATCATATTCTAAAAGACATCTGCTTTAGAAGAAGTATCCTAGTCGAGTAATGCATTGTGTTCTTTTTTCATTTCCAAGTGGTTATTATACACTTGATACTCAGTCTGGTTTATGGAGGAAGAAAAAGCAAGACCAAATAGAGTAAGAAAGAAACTTCCTTCATTTCCTCCTATTTTGAGACACAGGTAACCTGGATGGGACGTTACTTTGCAGAGTAGATCTGATCCACATTTGCAAGGAAATACACTGAAATAATGAGTATGATGTGCCTTTTTATTATTTAGTTATATGCCATGAAAATGCAAGGCATCTGCAATCCTCCATTGTAGTAGGTAACCTACTGAACATTTCATTGACTATTAGACATTATGGCGAATCACAACCTATTTCTTGTGCAGTATTCAAAATTTTACTCTCTATCACACCAGTGTAAATAGAATCTTTGCCACAATTTATAGCAAGGTAACAAAGGGCAAAATTGTTCATGTTGATTAGAAAAGACACATTCTGAAAGAATGTCTAGAAGCAAAAATGATTCACAAAGCAACACAATAGTGATGTATTAGACACTCAAATATAACTGAAATCAAACCAGAGGGGTTTGTTGGTTTGTTGTTTTTTTCTTTTTTTTTAAAGAACTCTTTTATTCTAATATTTTCTACCAGGACTTTTGTGAGAAAGCAGAATGTGCAAACTGTGGATTTGAACATGCTTGAATGATAGAACAGGTTCTACTAGATAATTCTACTTTGGGAAATATTCAATACATTGGACTGTAAGCTCATTTAAATGGGTGTGTGAAATTTTGTTTAATCTTTTGAGGGTAATAAAAAGAGAGGTGGATGATTATTTCAGATCTGTACCTACCCAGGAATTTGAAGCAGTTGTCTTCTGTGTAAATCCTCTGAGAGAAGGAAATAACCATCAAAGCCAAATCTTTGGGGTTATATTGAGGAAGGTGGGGATCAATCCCACTTCTCCCAATTGTGAATCTTGATTTCACTGAAGAGGACTTAGAAATTTTACCTGCAGACACATCTTTACAACATAAAATAGAATCAGTTTCCATGAATAAATATAATTTATTTGAAACGTCAGTCAAGTCAGATCAAATATGTGCTGTAGACTCTTTAGAAAATGTATCGAGTATTAATGCTATGTGAGCACTGACTATTTGGCAGCAACATGGGAAATAGTTGTGTGTGTCTTTCATCAGTTAGAATACAATTCAGTCATTGTACCAAAAATTAAGATTTAATAAATAAGCTATGGAAATCAGTTTAAAAAGAGTAATTTAAACTCTGTTGTTTAAATCCTCTTCACCAGTCAAAATTAGAAATTCTCTGTTATGGCATTTTTGTTTCTGACTGCAGATGTTGCCATGGCTACACATCACAGTATTCACATGGCTTCTTGGGAATCAGGCGTCAGTAATAGATTGCTCTATCCCCACCTCCTTGCATAGACATCCTGGGCTGGAGCTGATTCCAATCTTCCTCCTTGATTTGGATCCTGACCCCTACTTGCAGGTCAATGTCCCAGACTAGCCTCATCCCATGCCCATCCCTATGGAGGTACCTGTTGCTGAGGGCCAGTGATGTCTCACCTGCTCCCCAGCCTGCCCTGCTCCTAACTGAGGGGGACTGGCCCTGGCTGAGATGTTCTGTCCTACTACTCTGAGGAGTCTTCTCTTCTCCTCTGTCCCATAGGAAGCAAATGGCCCTCAGTATACAGAATTACACAGAATTATCATAGAGGCTGGAATAGACCTTTGAGATCATCAAGTCCAGCCTAATACCTGACACCACACCACCACCTAGCTAGAGCATGTCACTAAGTGCTACATCCAATCTTTCCTTAAACACTGCAAGGGATGGTGACTCCACCACCTCCCCCGGCAGGCCATTCCAGTGTCTAATGACCCTTTCTGTAAGGAAGTGCTTTCTGATATCCAACCTAAACCTCCCCTGCCACAGCTTTAGGCCATGCCCTCTCGTTCTGTCGTTGTTTGCCTGTGAGAAGAGTCCAGCCCCACCTGCCTACAACTACCTTTCAGGTAGTACTCCATGTCAAACCCTGTTTTGTCGGTAATTCTTTCCAGACCTTTGGAATCTTTTGTTCACTATGTTTTTGATTAATTTCTTTTCACAGAAATATTTGTGGACTACTTTTTGAAGTGTTCTTCCCATCATCTGAGAGTAGGTGATAAGAAAGGACTCAGATGTCGTCACTACTGTCATAGCTCATCAGGATTGTAGTTTTTGGACTGAGTGTGACTAGTTTACTTTTATAACACAGTCAGTTTTACTGCCTCCTTAAATCAAGATAATTACAGGAATTTCATAAAACTGCATTGATGAGATACTTTGATCCTCTTGAAGTCTCAGTGCTCTGAATCCAACTCAGCAAAAAAAGTCTTCTTGAATACAAACACGAATGGTAACAGAGTGCTTCTGCTCTTTTTCCACTTAAGTGAGGGGTCTATAGCAATGATATCCACCTACAGGTCATAATATTTTTCATCACAATCTCTATACATTTCTTACTCTAAGGCATTACCATGCTTTCACATGGCATTTGTCTTCCATGTTGCATCCCCATATTCAAGTCACTCTCCTGTTTTTTGATTCTCCAAACAGAGTTCTCCGTGCTCTGAGCTCCTCCAGCCACTGCCTCCATTTACACAGGATGGACTCCTCATTGTATTAATCTCCTACACATCATTAACTACCTATTGGTATTTATTCATCTCTAGATGTCTGCCTTTATTTCTATTCTAGTCTTCCAGTTTCAGTACATATTCAGTAATTTTCAATACAAAGAGCAGTTCAAGACTTGTTTCCCTGAGACAGTGTAGTACAAAGTCATGAATTGCCTAATACCCCCCACAAGGAGCAATTCCTGTTTCTTTCAGACCCTAAACCAGGCACTGAATTTATCAAGAAGCATACCGTATCTTTCAATCCCCTAATTCCTTTCAACCTATAGACCCTGTGACAAACTTACTTGCAACACTAGTTTATTTTTTGCTTGAACATGTGTCGGGTACTCCCCCAGATTTATCAGTTTGAATTCTGGACTTCATGTAAAGACAAGTTGTATTCCAGATAAGCAAAAGAGTAAGGCTCTTAATTTTAAAGTAGGGAATACCTACAAACAAAATGGATATAAATAAGGAAACAATCCTAAACTGTGTCTTATCCTAGCTGTCTCATAGGATGGTATTTCTCAACTTGTGAAATGAGAAGCTGTTGAATGAATTTATTCTTCTGGAGTAAAATATTTATGCCTTTCAGATATATTTGAGGATTTTCTGATGAATGTTGCACAGGCTTCAACCCATGTCTTAGGTATCTCCTTATTTCTCTACTGTTTGAGAGCCCTGGGACTAGCATGGCCTTTCTGCTAGCTGTTCACTGTCTATCAGAATGAAAAAAGAATGCTCTTAAGCTTATTTGAGAATAAATCTCTTTAGGTACAGAGGAAATATGAAGTGCTGATTCTTCTATCCCATTCACCTTTTCTTTCAGGAAATCAGCTGAAATGTAGTGATAAAAATGAATTACAGTAGTAAACCCACAATGTACCATTTTGTAAGCTACATATCATGAGATGTTTTTGGCACAAGCAGCCATTTTATTTCTGGTTTACTGGCATATTATAAAGACTGCATATAATACATTAATATACTTCTGGGGCTGGGTCACTGTGTTACAGTCCTATTCAGGGAACCACTTAAGCATCGGTATAATATGAATCATGTGCTTAAGTTCCACAGGTGCCAATGGAAATTAAGCAACTACTCCAGTACTGTCTTGAACAGATTTATTCATAAACCATGTCCCTCTCTCTCTCTCTCCTTCTCCCCCTCTCCTCAAACTTACAGACCTTTTCCTATGAGGCCTCTATCAGGGAAGTGATTTTCTTGTTCTCAAGAAACAAGCAGCACAAAGTTGGCATTCTCATGTCACTTCACCTCCCAGTTTTAATCAAAAAACTTTTCAAGAACATAAAAATTAAAGGGAAATGAATTATGTTTCCAACCAGAAGCCAGAATTAATTCAAGAACTGTACTGAAGAAATAGGTGGTTCTTATTTCATATCCAGACTAACCAGGAGCCTGGGTCTCATTTCAGAGCTGGTAACTTCTAATGTTTTTGGAAAAAAAATGACAGCTTGCTGTTCTCAGTCGTCTTCATAATATTTTCCAGCACTGGAAATTGTTGACTAGCACAGCCTTTGAATAAAAACATTCACTATGCTAAATTTAGACTACAGTCCTGTAGCAAGTGTGCCTTAGAAGAGCGATTATGAGATCAGTACCACTTTAACCACCAGCTGGATCAGAAAGGTCGCCTGTTGTAATGCATCTTGAGAAGAATGGACATGTGGTCCATCCAGACTCAGTATTGCCTTGGCATGTCTGGGCTT